>NW_020769925.1:0-40028 GCF_900518735.1 Pseudonaja textilis
GTATCTTCATTGTCAATTCTAAGACTGGTTGTTGAACCTGTTGTGGTCCTTATTTTGGTCTTTTTAATCATTAATCTTAGCCTATGTTTGGTGGTCCTTGCTTTTCATTACTAAGGCTTTCTGGTCATTTGCTTTTTCAGCTATCAGTGTATGACCATTAGTAACTCTCATTTTTGAATTGCTTTTTGAGACAGATAAGCATTGTTGCTTCTAAGAAATGGACTATTTCTTTTCTGCCAGTTTTATTGTTGCCCTTGTTAGACATTGGAAAACATATTCTATGGGGGAAGTTCCATTTCACTTAATCAGCCAGATATGGCAAAGTAATTAAGTGTAATTCTTTTTTTCCTTCTTACTGGCATGCATTCTCATGTCTGCATGCCAGTAAGAACCAAAATGAGAGAATGTGACTTCAGTTTCTGAGGTCACATCCCTATTGCCTGCTCTGAGACTGAAGGTCAAGTGAAGAGGAATTGTTTGGCACAAGCAATGGAAATTATGAACCACAACTGTTTTGCTATCTCCCTCCAAGGTTTTCTGGCTCTTTCCATTAGACAAGTCCAACCAACAAGGTTTATTTGTGAATGCAATGGAGAATAGTACAACATCAGAAGATGTGCTGAGACCTGGCCCATAGAATCACAGAGAGTCAGACATGACTGAAGGATACCGTATCATCATCATCATCATCATCATTCATCATTATCATTTTAAGTGCATCTTGTAATTGGGAGGAGGTAAATATAGATAGAATAAACTCCACTGTCAGAAAAATAATTGTCAGCTGGGAAAGAAAAAAAAGAGATATTCTAGAACTATGTACATTCTCTAACTCATATATGAAACATGTATGAGAGGTAGTTGGTGACTTCACTACCAGGAAGAATTTGGGTACTTAATTATCATTTTTATGGATGCAGTGCAAGAACATTATTTTAATACACGTATAAATGTGGAACTCTTCACTTATGGCAGGCCCATGGGCATACACTAGGGCCTCCAGATTGCTCCATATATTATAGCCTAATTTAGCAGTTATTTGTACATAATAATTTGGCATCAAGCCTCTCACATATTAGTATGAATTTAACAGAATCTGATGGAGATAGTAAAACTATCATCATTCATCATTAGTCAACTAATTAGTTCAATGTAAAAATAATTAATATAATCAGATTTCATTGAAAATTACTAATACAAAAGCTTCAAAGATTATGCAACAATAAAATACCAAATTTTATTAATAAGTTTGCTCCTATTTTATAAACAGGCAGGCATAAGAGTGTATAGAAGTGTATAATTGATTCTCTTTTTAACAAGTAATATTTTAAAAATTGTTGCCTTTACTTCAGTATCATATCACTATCATATCTGTATCTACTGAATTTAAATATACAACCTATACATTTAAGTGTCAAAAGGAAGAGATAAAATTTAGATCCTTTGGAAGTGGAATGCTAGATCACAGATGGACTCAACAATACAATATTTTCTTTTGACATTATGAACCAGGGATTACAATTAACATTTAGAAAGTTGTTCACTTATATTAAATACCTATATTCCCTTTCCTTCCTCCATATGAAATTCATACACTGGTGCAAATATTTTGGATGTGTTGTTATTCTCAACAGAGTCAGATATCACATCCATTTTTTTCCCTTCACCCTCACTCAAGGTACATAAACTTTTGCTATGAATGATAGGCCTGTTTAGAAAAAGCAGAGCCCAAGAAATCAAAATTTGCTGGAACAAAATTCACATAGCTGCCAAGACAAATATTTCTAACCTGTCATATGTTTAACGATGAGTGGACCTCATCTAAGGAATAGTTAGCTCATCAATTTAGAATTCATATTATTAGTGATTGTTTTCTCATTATACTGTTTGTGGTGGAGATGATTGAGACTGTGCTTTGGCATATCAGTTCTCTGTCTTCTGACTATCTGTTGAAACAGAAGAGGAATTAATGGCAGAAGTTTCAGCAGGAGTTGGCAAACAGCTGCTTGTCCCATAACACAAAACTTACAATATCCTTTCCCCAGCCTTTCCTTTGCTATGAATGTAGGTCCAATGCCACTGAATTAGTAACATAAGCTCCCATTAAAACTATGACTCATGGAGCCGATGGAAAAAACCTGGAGTAGCATTTAGAAACCTGCAGCATTTACAAAAAAAGCTGCAGTGACAACTGTCATGGCAAGGAGAGTTTCTTGTTAGGATCAATGGATCATGGTTAATGTCAGAAGAGTCTGAGCAAACAGCTATTACCTTCAGTTGTCTGTTCTAATGAAGATTGCTTATACAGTGCAAAACCTGACCATCAGCTAAAAATAGTGCAACGTCTACAATACTTCCTATTTTCCAAACAGTGGCCTTCCTTTTGGGGGAAAAAGGGTACTGACTGTTTTCTTTGGGTGGTGTTTCATGAATTATCTTATGACTTCCATGTGACTTTGGACTGACCATACCAACCCCTACAGATTATTATTGGGACAAGTGAAGATGTCAGGCATTTGTCCATAGAGTCACCAAAAGATCCCAAAGGTGCTTTTTCAAGAGGCATTAGACTTCCTCATTTTTCTTTGAAGATATTTTGCTTCTCATCCAAGAAGCTTCTTCAGCTCTGACTGGATAGTGGGGAATGGAAGGATTTATACTTCTTGCAGACAGCTGATCATTTGCATTCTTTTAGTGGGTCGTTAAGGAGATTTATCTGTGTCATCAAAGTCACCTGAGTAATGCAGGTGGGTGTGGAGCCTTCTTGGAACTGTTGAAAGGACTGTGTTGCAGACTGGAGATCGATGATGTCATATTCCTCTTCCTCTATTAAGAGAGGACTGTACAATTTTGACACAGATGGCCTCTTTGAGCCCCTCTCTGTCAAAAATGTGGACTCTGCTGTCTTCAAAAGAGGAAAACTATAGGAGAACAAACCCATCAGGACAAGATTCAGCAGCCCATCTGCATTTAAAAGACAAAGGCCACTCTATTGAACACTCAAAGTCCACATTTTGGACAGAGAGGACCACTGATTTGAAAGAGGAGTCTTTTCTTGAAAAAGCACCTTTGGGATTCAGCCAGTTTAATGACACTTTATGAGAGTTGAACTTATTGTTTTTCTGTTTGCCTCATCATTACTTCACAATCTTTTTCTTTGAATTGCAACTGATGTGTGGGAAGGCTTGGGACAATTTTCTTTTTTTCTTAGCATTTTCCAACAAGTTTGCTTTTTTTGGATCAACCAAATGTTGATCCATTGATTGTGACATGAATTGTCTTGGTGCCCAAGTCTGAGGGACAGTGTGTGGCCCAAAGTCACCCAGATGGATTTCACGCCTAAGGTAAAACTAGAACTTACACATTCCTAGTTTCTAGTTTCTTGGTGCCTAAAACACTATGGACATAATTATGCTACAGAGAAAGATAGAATGCTCACAGCTATTCAGCTGTTTCATAACATTGCAGGAACATCATTGAAAGTTTCTTCTTCTTTTCTCTCATATTGAACTGAATAGCTGGGGGTGAGGATAACAACTTCTAACACAGAGACATATGGGAAAAGTAATAAGCGTAGCTGTAATGAGCATGAACTTGTTTCATAGGAAATTCATTATGAGCAATTAGAAGGGAGGTAAAATTATTTGGACTAATTTGTTTCAGTCAAAAAGGAAGAAAAATGGGAGGAAGTGAGGGAATAATTTTAATATGTCGTTACAGCTTACCTTGCTAGAAGAAAAAGGATAGTTTCTGTGTGTAGTGAATGTTGAAAATGCTCACACTTTCTTTTAGAGGGTGAAAGCATAACAGCTCTACTGTACAGCTGTGGGTGACATTTTGGATCCAGATATATCTCAAGGTAATTTCACATAATGGGAAACAATTTGTCATAAACCTGAGGCAAGACATATGGTGTTAATGCATCCTGTTATGAATCAAAACTTTGGTGAAGCTTACACACTGGACTATCCTGGTCCCAGTTGTGTTACTACAGAGCTCCATTCCTCTGCAAGTCCCAGCTATGTGATAATCAACTAAAAAAAAAATTCAGAAAAACCTACATATCATGCCAAGGTGAAAAGATGAAAAGGATTAGAGTCAGCAACTAACAAGTCTATTTTCAAATCAGAGTGGCCTTTATTATCAGATCACCATCAACCTAAATGAATGACTTTTGTAATTATTGGATTTAAGGGTCCAAGATTATTGGGCAGAACATAACATGATTGATCTATGTAGTATAGCTAGAGAAATTAAGGGTTGCAAGATAGGGACTAGTTTAGGACAGTGTGATGGCTTAAGTGGTTAAGATGCTAGGTTTATCAGCTGGAGAAAACCCAAACAGCCTGGATTGGAGACCTGAGCATTGTGCAGCGGAGTGAGCACTGACTTCATCTAGCTCCTGCCCACCTAGCAATTAGAAAGTGGGTGAAAGTGAGTTAGATAAATAGGTACCACTTTGGTGGAAAGGAAACAGCATTCCGCAACATCATGCTGGCCGCACGATTGCAGAAATGTCTTCAGACAGTGGTGGCACATGGCCTTGAAATGGAGATAAGTGCTGTCCCCTATACTTGGCAATGGAGATGAGTGCTGTCCCCTATACTTGGCAATGACTAGTGGAATAAAATCTTCAGGGACTTTTTTCCTTTCCTTAAGGTAGGGGCTAGTCTAGCAAATTGTGAACTTAAAGAAGATTGGGAGATAGTATGGAATTAGTCTGAACAAAATATTGTTGCTAAAACAACAATAATCAGAAACCTAGGATAAGTCATGCCCAACACAAAGAAGATTCTAGACTGTCTTACTATCATCAGATGGAGTGGCCAAGAGACAGTTCAGGAAACCATTTAGAAGAGTGGTTTGACCTTTCCTTCCTTTTACACAGGTTCAATTCTCTAAAAAGCTGGAAATGTACAACTTAAAAGTTTTTATTGAGAATATATCAATTAGATGCATGAATATTTGGCAATAAATAGAATTTCTCTGGAAAAAAATGTGCTCATTTCGAGGCTTGGAAAACACATGATTGCATCCCTTCTCAAGTAATTATTTTGTGTTTGTTCCATATGGTGGTAGGATCTACCTGTTTTTGCACAGCATGCTTTAGTCTAATTTTAGCAATGAAGCTATCAATGCATGATGTGACAAAGATTTTTACTTATCAGCTACCTTTTTTTTTACAGAGCTTGATGTTGATAGGGCTCTGGGAGTGACAGGCCCAAAATTACCCGCTTGGTTCCAATGCCTAATGAAGATCTAGAACCTGGATCTCCCCATTTCTGACATCCCCAATACCTTCACACAATAACTTATTGGATCTCTGACACAATCGCTCAAATGAAGAACAGAAAAGGGAAACATGGCTCTGATGAGAGCTTTCTTTTTAAAAATTACAGAAAGAAGGCTGGTAGCAAGAATGAAATTCTCTTTATTGGATTCAGGCTCCAGAATCAAATGGATAGATTATTCTTGGGCTGGTCTGGACAAAGATGAAAGACACTTTTATTAATTCTAGGCCTGATTATTTATTTATTTGATTTGTCAATTGCTCACAAGATAGTAGGTATAAGTATATACATAGTTATGAATGCATGCAATGGGTACATATAAGAAAAATAAAAGAAACAATAGGACAGGGATGGTAGGCACATTGGTGCACCAATCACGCCCCCTACAGACTTCTTAGGAAAGGGGTGAGGTCAATAGTAGACAGTCTAAGGTTAAAGTTTTTGGGGTTTGGGGAAGAAACCATAGAGTCAGGTAGAGTATTCCAGACATTGACCACTCTGTTGCTGAAGTCGTATTTCCTGCAATCAAGTTTGGTGCGGCTAACCTTGAGTTTGTATCTACTGTGTGTTCTTGTGTTGTTATGGTTGAAGCTGAAGTATTCATTGACAGGTAAGTCATTGCAATGTATGAATTTATATATCATACTTAGATCAGATCGAAGATGGCGTAATTCAAGGTTTTCCAGGTCTAGAATTTCAAGTCTGGTAGCATAAGGTATTCTACAACGAGTAGAGGAGTGGAGAACCCTTCTTTTGAAATATTTCTGGACTTTCTCAACTATGTTAATATCAGATACGTAATGTGGGTTCCAGACTGATGAGCTGTATTTGAGTATTGGTCTAGCAAATGTTTTGCATGCTCCAGTTAGTAGTGTGATGTTACCAGAGAAAAAGCTACTTAGGATTAGGTTAACAACTCTTAATGCCTTTTTGGCTATGTAGTTACAGTGGGCTCTAGTACTAAGATCATTAGAGATGAGTATTCCAAGGTCCTTTACAGAGCCTGGATCATCAACAAGATCTTGACTATTCCGCTTGTATTTTATTTTCTGATTTTTTTTGCCAATATGTAAGACAGAGCATTTATTTGTTGAGATTTGAAGTTGCCATTTGTTTGACGATTCTGATACATAGTCAAGATCTTTTTGAAGGGTAGCAGTATTGTCTGTGGTATTGAACAGCTTTACATTATCAGCGAAAAGAACACAGTTGCTCTTAATATCATCACAGAGATCATTTATGTAGAGTATGAAGAGAGTTGGTCCTTGAACACTACCTTGGGGGACACCACTATTGACAGGTACAAAATTTGATAGAACACTCCCAATTTTGACCATTTGTTGTCTGTTTGACAGGAATGCTTCTATCCAGTTATGCAGAGAAACCATAAGATTTTAGTTTTAGGAGTAGTTTGTCATGTACCACTGAATCAAAGGCTTTGTAGATTGTGTCTATGTTTTGCCCTGATCGAGTTGTGTAGTCCATATGTTTTTGCAGTGTAAGAGTTGCAGATTGCAGGATAGTTTTTTTCTGAAACCAAATTGTTTATTGGAAAGTAGGTTGTTTGTCTCTAAGTGGAGGATAATGGATTGGTTAATAATTGATTCCATGACTTTACAGGTGACACAGCATAAGAAGATTGGTCTGTAATTCTCAATCAGGCTGGGGTCTCCCTTTTTGAAGATGGGGATGACCATGCCTCGTGACCATAGGTTAGGCAAGGAGCTGTTCCTGAAAGATTTTTCAAAGATTATGCTTAGAGGTTCGGCTATGGCAGTGGATAACTTTTTAAAGAAGTAGGCACATTTTCCATCCGGTCCAATAGTTAGAGATGGTTTTAGATTGTGTAGTGCTTTTTCAACATTGTCTTCTGTAAAATCGATATGTATTAGATCATTGTAGTTGTCTGTAGTTTGGCTAGGAAATACTGGACATGATCCATTGCTGTTTACAAATACTGAGCCAAAGAATGTGTTAAAGAGGTTGGCTTTAATGGTGTCATCATTGCAGTCTTTACCATTAGATCCTATCAGGGGTGGGATGGACCTTGAGTCTTTTAGTTTGTTGTTTACAAAATTGTAAAAAGTGCGGATGGAATTGGTGCGTAGAAGGTTTTTGTTATGTCCCTGGAACTCTAGGAGTTCCCACTCAGGTCCGTTCACATTGCGGGGGCGGTTTTCCCCCTCGCTCATTGGTTGGTTCTCCCCAGCAGCCAGCTATAAAAGCAGGCTGCGGGGTCCAACCAGTTGCTGATCGCTGCGAGCCAGTTCCAGGCTTGGCAAGTACGGTCAGTCCTTTATTGCTATAATAAAGTATTTGTTGCACTCATGCTCTGGTTCAGCCTCTCATTACCCAAACTTAACACTGGCGACGAGGATGGGATGGCTACCAGAAGCACAATGCAACCGCTGAGTCACTAGCCGCCGATCCGCAGCCAGAGAGAGCGATCGGCCGGTGATAAGAGCAGCGCTGATCCGCAGCCAGAGAGAGCGGTCAGCAAGCAACGAGAGCGAATGCTGATCCACCGCCAGAGAAAGCGGTCAGCAAGCAACGAGAAGCGAACGCTGATCCGCAGCCAGAGAAAGCGGTCAGCCACTAACGAAAGTGAGAAGCGTCTGTAGCCGCTTGTTAGCCCAGCTACAGGAAAAGTGAAGCGCTGCGAGCTGCAGCCGCTCGTTGTTTCAGGCGCGAAATTCAAACGGCTGTCATTTGAATTTCAAACCAAAAAGTACAGCGCGGTGCTGTAAGTCAAGTCACTGACGCCCACGCAGGTGCGAATTTCAAAACGCTGCCAACGGCTGACAGCCTAACCTCGTGTTTAGCCCAGAGAGAGAGAGAGGTTCATGAAAAGCCTCTCCAGAGCTGAAATCACTTGCCTGCCACAGGCACTAGAAACCTTTTGCTGCTGCCCCAGAGAGATTTTATCCACAGATTGTACAATCGATTTCCTCACTATGAATTCCAATCCAGTCTTCCCAGCATTCAAACCGGATGAGGAGAAGTGGGAATCATACAAGAACCGCTTTAACCATTACATCGATGCAATTGGGCTGGCTGATGCAGGGGAGCACCGGAAAAAATCATATTTCCTGATCTACTGTGGAGCCATCGTCTTTGACACTGCCACAGCTCTCGTGGCTCCACGTGAGTTAAAAAACGTTCCATGGTCTGAACTGTTAGAAATCCTTACTAACCACTATTCTCCCAGACCTTCACAGATTGCCAGGCGATTCACCTTCCATATGAGGAAGCAATCAGACAAAGAGACCATCAACCAGTACATGGCCGCCCTCAGGACCGCAGCTCTCCATTGTGGGTTTGGAACCTACCTGGAGGACATGCTCCTCGATCAACTAGTCTGCGGGGTCAAGGACCTCCACCTCCAAAGGCGCCTACTTGCTAAGAAGGACCTCAACCTCGCACAAGCCGTCGAGGAGGCCCTGGCAGCAGAACTGGCAGCACACTCAGCCACCGAAATCCATGGTCCAACTTCCAAGCTAACGTCAGTTCCAGTCCACTCCGAGGAAGTGGTAGCAGAGGAAGCCCCTAGTGATGAAACCGACATCCATCGCCTCACCAACGCCAGGCATCCGCAGGTAGGAGCCAAGCAAGAAAACATCAGTCCACCCAAGCACATCACCCTGTGCCTATCCTGTGGTGGATCTCATCCGAGGGCCGCCTGCAAGTTCAAAGGAGCCACCTGCAACATCTGCCACAAAAGGGGGCACATCACGAGAGTCTGTCAAGCCTCTCAAAACTCAGCACAAAGGCACCCTTCCTTCTCACATTCGGGACCTCAGAGGCAAGTATTGAACTGTCGCACTCACCACCATACCAAGCACACTTGCCATACCATTAGTAAAATCTCTCTCTCCGTTTTGTTAGAAGGTAAACCGTGTCGCATGGAGGTTGACACAGGGTCAGCGCTCTCAATTATCTCGTGGAGCACCCTCAAGAGGCTACAGCCCAGCCTATCAACAAGCCGGCTCCAGAAGTGCCAGTTTAGCCTGAAGGACTACCAGGGGAAGGTCATTCCTGTAATCGGCAAAGGCAAGTTCCTTGTCAATTTTAAAGCTTTCAAAGGTCACCTACCTCTAGTGGTAGTTAACGGCAACCTCCCCACACTCTTGGGGCTCGATTGGTTTCCCCATCTCGGCCTAGGGCTAACAGGAGTCCATGCTGTCTCAACCTCTGACACTGACTCCTTATTCGCTGATTACTCAGATGTATTCAGCAATGAGCTGGGGTGTTATAACGGTACCCCTATCTCATTCTCAGTTGACCCCCAGGCGGTCCCAATCAGGCTAAAACCGCGTAGAGTTCCATTCGCTATTCGGCCAAAACTAGACGCAGAATTGGATAAACTATTAAAACAAGGGGTCATTGAGCCAACAGATTTCGCCAAATGGGAGACGCCCATTGTCACACCGCTCAAAAAAGACGGTAGCCTGAGAATTTGCTCGGACTACAAGACCACAATTAATTAATTTTTACAAGTTAGTGCTTACCCAGTGCCCGTCATTCAGCACTTATTACACACTTTTGAACCTGGCAGCATTTTTGCCAAATTGGACATGTCTCAAGCGTATCAACAGTTCCCTGTTGACAGCCAAACAGAGGAACTCCAGACCATTGTCACCCACAGGGGTGCTTTCCGGTGTAAGCGTCTCCAATTTGGCGTAAGTGTTGCCCCAGGCATTTTTCAATCCCTTATGGAGCGGATTTTGCAGGGCCTCCCTGGTGTAGTACCCTACTTCGACGACATCTTAGTCTCGGCCAGGGACAGACCCCAACTCTTCCAGAGAGTTCGAGCAGTATTAGAGAGGTTCAGACAGCATGGCCTCAAATTAAAAAAAGAAAAATGTGCCATTGCCACTAGACAGGTGGACTTTCTGGGTTATAAAATTGACGCCTCAGGCATTCACCCCCTGGAGTCCAAGGTTAAGGCAATTCACGAGGCACCCACTCCAACCTCCAAAACTGAACTGCAGGCCTTCTTGGGGCTATTGAACTTTTACGCGTCCTTCCTGCCCCATAAAGCATCAGTGGCAGAACCCCTGCACAGACTGTTGGATAAAAAATCGCCTTGGCACTGGGGTCACAAAGAAGACTCCGCTTTTCGCGCCGTCAAATCACTACTCACGTCAGAGGCGGTCCTCATTCAGTTCGACCCCAACCTTCCATTAGTGCTAGCAGCAGACGCATCCCCTTTTGGAATTGGGGCAGTATTAAGCCACAGGCTCCCCAATGGCTCCGAGGCTCCCATCGCTTTTTTCTCCAGGACGCTCTCTGCAACAGAGCGCAATTATAGCCAGATCGATAAGGAAGCTCTAGCAGCTGTTGCAGCAGTGAAGAAATTTCACGAATTTCTCTTTGGCCACTTTTTCGAGCTGGTCACGGATCACAAGCCTCTCCTGGGCCTACTAGCCGGGGACAAACAGACCCCTCAAGTCCTTTCTCCTAGAATGACGAGATGGACCCTTTTCCTAGCGGCATACTCATATAGACTCATACACCGCCCAGGTAAAACATTGTCCCACGCTGACGCTCTCAGCCGCTGCCCCTTGCCGGCTCCAGCTGAAGACCCTGCTCCAGTCCACGCTATTTTTGAGGTCACTCAATTGGACCTCCCCATCACTGCCCTTGACATTGCTGCTAAAACCAAGGCAGACAAAACAATCGCCCAGGTACTGGACTGGGTGAGGAGGGGGTGGCCGGGAGGTGATGTTGAAAACAAATTTACACCTTTCAAGACCCGCCTGCAGGAATTATCCAGTTTGCAGGGCTGTCTGCTGTGGGGCACTCGAGTGGTCATCCCGACCTCACTGCGTACCCAAGTCCTGGAGGCGTTGCATGAGGGGCACCCTGGCATCGTCAGAATGAAGGCGTTAGCACGCAGCTACGTATGGTGGCCGGGCCTCGATGAGGACATCATCAGATGGGTAAGCTCCTGCAACCCCTGCCAGGAATCCCGTCCAGCTCCTCCTATTGCCACCCCTACTAAGTGGGAAAGCGCCAGCGCTCCGTGGTCCAGAATTCACATCGACCTAGCCGGCCCATTGCATGGGAAAATGTTCCTAGTGGTCGTGGACTCCTATTCTAAATGGATTGACGTGGCACAGCTATCCACGACCACCACACTAGCAATTACCAAGGTATTAACTTGCCTGTTTGTAACGCACGGGCTGCCTGACTCCATTGTTTCCGACAATGGCCCACAGTTCGCATCAGCCGAGTTCAGCCGTTTCGCTGCCAACCTGGGCATCCGCCACATTTTCACGGCCCCATTTCATCCTGCCAGTAACGGATTGGCTGAAAGAGCCGTCAGGACCACTAAAGAAGCCCTAGCTAGGTTCAGCAAGGATGACTGGCACCACAAACTCTCGCGTTTCCTGATGAGCCAGCACTCAACTCCGTGCTCAGTCACCAATAAGTCCCCGGCCGAGCTCCTGATGGGCAGGCGCCTGAGGACTGTATTGGACAGACTTCACCCACATTACTGCCCTGACTCTCCCCTCGCTTCCACATCGGGGGTTAGACATTTTATCTTACAGGAACCCGTATTCGCGAGGAACTTCGCTGGAGACCCTCTGTGGATCCTGGGCGAGATCGTGGCCATCACCGGACCCAGGTCATATCGAGTCAGACTGGAGGACGGCCGAATATGGAGAAGGCACCTGGACCAGCTGCGAAGGCGTCACAGCACCCTCGTCAGCAGTGACCCAGAATCACTAACCGGAGCGAGGCCTCAGCATCAACCCCACATCAGCATCAATCCCAGTGACCTGCTTACACCAGCAGCCGTTCCAGGGAATCCGGACACGGACAGCGACGTCCAGATGGCTGACCAGTCCGAACCAGTCAACGGGAGCATGTCCCCAGTGACCAGCCCTACGAGTCCCGAGCCAACCCGAACAGAGGGGTGCGTTAGTGACACTCTACCGATGCTGCCTTCCCCTACAGACTCTGAACTGACAGACAACCCACCAGAGTTGCGCCGTTCTGGGCGCCAGCATAAACCTCCTGCCTACCTCAAGGACTATGCGTGTTCGCATCTGGGGGGAAGGGGTGTTATGTCCCTGGAACTCTAGGAGTTCCCACTCAGGTCCGTTCACATTGCGGGGGCGGTTTTCCCCCTCGCTCATTGGTTGGTTCTCCCCAGCAGCCAGCTATAAAAGCAGGCTGCGGGGTCCAACCAGTTGCTGATCACTGCGAGCCAGTTCCAGGCTTGGCAAGCACGGTCAGTCCTTTATTGCTATAATAAAGTATTTGTTGCACTCATGCTCTGGTTCAGCCTCTCATTACCCAAACTTAACAGTTTTCCTCTTGTTTAATGTGATCATTGGTGCATTCAGTCTTTATCTGGTGGCATAAATTTTTGTATCGGCTTTTGAAATTGGCAACATGACCAGATTTGTTTTTCCACCAGAGTGATCTCTTTTTGGACTGAAGTTTCCTTATTGTTATGGGTAATCTGTTTTTTTTGTTTTGTTTTGGGAGTTGTTGTTGGTACATATAGTTTGATGACTCTTTTGACTTCAAGTAAAAATATGTTGTAATGGTCTTCAACAGTATTGCATCCAGTGAATAGAGATTGCCAATCAAGGGATGAGAGATCGTTGTATATAAGATCATAGTTGCCTTTTTTGAAGTTATAATTGGGGATTACGTCATTGTGATGATTTTTGTGTGGGCGTATGTTGAGACAAAAGTCAATCATATTGTGGTCACTGCTGGAAAAGGGTTCTTTAGTTTGTATTCTGTAAATTAAATTCAAACTGTTGCAGAAGATGAGATCGAGGCAGTTGTTTAGTCTAGTGTTGTTGGTTACTAGTTGTTCCAGTCCTAGATTTGTAACAGCATTGTAGAAGTTTGCGTGTATGGGTTCAGTTGTACATTCATTTAGGTTCCAGTCAATATGAGGTAGATTGAACTCACCAAGAAAGATAAAAGTGTGTGGGCAGGAGGTTGCCCATGTTAGTAGTGAATTTAGCTTGTTTACATGTTCGATGTCATAATCAGCTGCTCTGTAACATTAGTCCTTGTATTTGTAGGAGTTTTATTACTTGACATTTTCACAGAAAATAAGATTCTTTCTAGAACTGAATAAAGATAAGAAGGTTCATCTTAATTCGCCTACAGACTGAAGGATAAGAGATTGCCTCTATCTCATAGAGATGGATCAAACATCATTCTGGATTAATATTTCAGTGTATACATATGGTAAATATAAGTCCATGTTTATAAAACACAATCCTCTTCTTTCCAGTCCTGAACAATCTAGTTCAAGTTCCACTGAAAGATAAACATCACAGGGAAGCAGAATTGTGATCTTTAACTTGCCATTAATGATTTACATATGTATATATTTATAAATCATGTGGTTATAGTCTTTGCACCCTAAAGAAACATATGTGCTATGTTTCTTTTCAGAAGGTGGGAATGAAGTTATGCATCAGCAGATCTATTTTTATGTACATTTCTGTCCTCCCCTCCCATTTCTTGGCAATACATAAATGATCAATAATAGTCAGCTATGTGAGGGCTGCACATTTCTTCTTTTAACCTTGTCCCAGCACCTCATGCAGCTTCCCAATAATTTCCCAACAATGCCCCCCAAAGCTCCTTCAAAAAAATGTGGCCAAACTATCCCTTTAAAACTAAATGCAAGTCACAGTACATCAAATATCAGGTATGTTCCTACATGCTTTACCTTTTGAGCCAACCCTTGAAAAGGGCCATACAGGCCATAGGTGGATTTTGGTTTCAAAATGTTACATACCACAACTGTGCAAAACTCTCAAGAAATATTTCGATCAATCTTTCAATAAAACACTCTCATTCCTAAAGCTGCCATGTTGCTTTGCCTTGTTTTTTTTTTTTACAGCACTTCAGTAATCCTATGCCCTGTGTGCACGCCATAGGCATGTGCAGAAGCTTCTTCTGGTATTTCCATACAGCTAATGGAAGCACTACAGTAGAAAGTTGGGGGGAATGCGCTGTGTGCATTGCTTCTCTGTCTCAGTGAAATAAACATCCTTTGTGTCATAATAGAGAATAGTTCACAGAAAGTTGCAAGGCATTACATACTTCTGACTTATAACAAGAAACTATTCATGGTTTATTGCAGGAGAAAACTATTGTCCATCTGGAATCAAGAATTGTATCTTTTTTAAAACAAAACAGTGGAAATGTCATTGAGTTATAACTTGTTTTCTTTATGGTATCAATTTCAGACCCAGAGCATTGAAATATTACCAGAGCATTGAAAAATTACTGCATTTACTTTGTAATTTACTTTGGAAGTTAACCTTGTTCTAAACCTAGATTTACTTAATGAACCAAATCATTCCGTTTTGTTCAAAGCTGCATATTTCCTTTTTGTCCTGCTTGTTTGAATAGAAAGGTGTTCCAAAAAAATAACTATGTTAAAATTATGTTCCAGTTGAAATCCTTTCTGAATGCAAATGAACGTTGCTTCAGTTTTCATTAATATTTATATTTAGTCTTTTTCTCCCTATTCTTTTGTTTTAGTAAAAAAATAAAGTATAATATCTCTGTATTTGGTTAGCTGTATTCACAAAGTTCATATTTGATACAGAGTTTTTATGTAAATAACATTCATATTATTAAATAACAATGGATATTTTAAAATCTGGATTAATTCTGGAACTGGCATGAATATCCTTACACTTTTAGCAAACGCCTATACAACAGGGATGTCAAATCAAGGCCCAGGGGCTGGATCCTGCCCACAGGATGTTTAGATCTGGCCCATGGGGATGCCCTTGAAATAGTAAAGGACTGGCCCACAGTGCCTCTGCCAGCAAAAATGGAGCTTGGGAGCTCCATTTTCACTGGCAGAGTGTTGTAAGAGGCCATCGCAGCCAAAAACAGAGTTCAGGAGCCTGTTTTCACTGGGAGAGTGCTCAGACTGCCACAGACGCCCCCAACATGAGTGATGTTGAGCTGGCCACACCTAACATGGCCATACCCACCACGGAGCCCCCAGGTCAAACACAACCTTGATGTGGACCTCAATGAAATCGAGTTTGACACCCCTGCTATGTGTTACATTTGTTAAAAATGAAAGAATATATTGTTTGATATTAACTATTCCTACTTTTATAAGAATTGTTGAAATCTGTCATTCCCATCTCACCTATCTCTACTACTGCTATTACTTGAAATGCTAGACTGTGAAAGAAAAAACAAATACCTAAACCAAACATCCAAACTAACAAAGGCACTGAACTAAAATAAGCCTCCTTAATGGGTTACTTAGGCATTTGCAACTGCTGGCTCACAAGTTATTTTAAAACTTCACTTGTATTTTTAAATAGGGACTATTAAATAATCAGCTACAAAAAGTAACTAGTGCCAACTTCTACTTTAGTATTCTGCTTATCTACTTTAGTATTCTGCACTTTAAGCAGCAAATCTAACCCTTGTTGTGATTGGCATTTGATCTTATTACTGGTCAGCATTTATTGTATGCTGTATAAAGATTATTTGTATCCTGGAGATGGGAGGAGCTGGCGCCGAGACGATACGGCTTGCAATCGAGCTCTACGATTGCAGCCGATATCTTCGCCCCTAGCCGGTCCAAACGGACCTAAACCGTCCCGTAGGGACGGTTATTGTGAGGGGCATACCCTGTGGATCCCAGGGACACCGCAAAGTCCCTGGATGACCCAGGAGAAGTCCCTTTTGCTGGCGGCGAAGAGGCAGCCCCCATGCTGCTGAAGTCGGGGCAGCTCCGGAAAGGAAGAGGCTGAAGAGAGAGTGTGTCGGCTGGGTGAGAAACTGCTTTTTTAAAAAAATATTTTGAGGTTTGAAAGGACACTTTGACTGTTAGAAGAAATCTGTATGATTTTTGACAAAACTGAATTGGCGGCGTTTTTTTAAGGGAGACGTCAAAACGAGGTTTTACTGTTATTTTTATTTTTTTTTGCTACCGGACTTTATTGCTACTTAGTAGATAACCGGACTGGTCTTTTTTTTTTCCTTCCACATATATTTCATTCTCCCTTGGATCTTCTTTTTTTTTAACTTTTTTCTAGGCTAGAGGCTCCCTTTGGTTATTTCTCTTTTTGTATATATATGTATATATCTCTTGTTCTTTTTTTTTAACTCTAACTATCTTTTTGTGAGAGGAGGGGGGAAAGTGAAAACTAAGAAACTTTGTAACACTGCCAACTAGAGGCTTGAAGCGTTATTTGAAGTGGAGAAAATTATGAAAGGCTCCTTCTCAAGGACACTTCTGTGATAAGATAGAGGGGAAAGCGCAGTATTATTACAGGTGCTTTTCTGGATTTCTATCAACAATTAAATATTTATGGCTTGACTTTGAAGCCTGTGGGAAAGGGAAGTGAGCCATAACAAAAGCCTTGGACAATTAAACAGAGTGCAGTGTGTTGTTTTTCTCTCTTAAATTTCCTTTTTTAATTCCACTACCCCCCCCCCCCCCCACTAGCATTATTGTAAATTCTTATTTTAGCAATGTTTTTATTTTTACTTTTTATTTTCAAGGGGAAGCCTTAGAATTCTTATATTTTTTTTATCTATTTATTTATTTTTTACTTTTATTTTTTCTTCTTTTTTATTGGGATTTTTTTTTTTTTATTTATACTCCTGGATTATTTTGGTCTCCTTGTCTTTTCTTTTTAAATTGGGACTCTCTAATTGGATTAGGGTTTGAAGAACCTGAAGATTCTACTTCTTTTTTTTTCTTCTCTTGCTTTGTTCTTTTTTTATTATTACTATTACTGGGCTTGCTTCTTTTTATTCTTATTTTTTATCCTGGATTACTCTATAATTGGATTAGGGTTAGGAAGAACCTGAAGAATTTCCTTTTTTTTCTCCTTTTTTTTCTTTTTTTTTCTCTCTCCCTCACTATTGGATTTTTTGCTGCTGGACTTTTCCACTTTGGATTATAACTGGCTACATTTTTGATTGGATCAAATTTGAAAGAGTCTGAAGATTTTGAACCACCTAAAATGAGTAGGAAACTCATATCCTCGGGTGCTTCCTTATCTTCTTCTGCTTCTTCACCATCTGGAGGACAATGTTCAACGCAGGTAATGTCAAAGCAAGATAAAGAACAAGAAAAAGTAACTTTACTGATGACCATGCAAGGAATTCAAGACCTTAAGACAAAAATAGATATCATTGAACAAAGAACAGGGAAGACTGAAGAAAAGGTGGAAAATATCCAACAGATGATGGTGAAATATGATGTGAGAATTCAAAAAGTTGAAGAAGAGGGTAAACGAAGAGAGGAGAAGATTGGAAATATTCATACTAGATTAATGGTGGTTGAACAAGAAAAAACTGGGATGTTGAAGTGGGAGATGGAGAGGTCTGAATTTTATCTTAGATTCCAAAATATAGAGGAAGAAAAAGGGCAAGATTTGGCTGCGATAATGATAGAAATCTTGGCTGATGCTTTGGAAATAACAGAGGAAAAGATGATGGATGGAGTAGATGAGATATACCGTGTTTCCACAAGATATGCGATGAGAAATAACCTGCCCAGAGAAGTCCACATTAGATTTACCAAAAAATCTATTAAGACACAGATTTTACAAGCGGCAAGAGAGAAGATGTTGAAATACAAAGGTAAAGAAATCCTGGTCCTAAAACAAATACCTAGAAGAGTGAGAGAGATGAGAGGAGAATATCGATTTCTGACCAAGATTATTTGTATCCTTGTGGTCTGTACCCAGCACTGTGCAATAAACTAGGCTTACCCAGATTGTGGGGTCTTCACTCTTACTATGCTTCATGGTGAATTTATCTCCTCCAAACAAGGGCTTGTCCAGGATTAAATGGAATACTGGCATGACAGCCCACCTCTCTAGTAAGCATTTTTATTCTACCTTTTGGAAATCAAGAGAGATTAAATGGGAGTGGATGTTTGTGGACTCTCTTCCCTTGTGTGTGTTTCACATTCAGAGGAACACTCCGACCCCAGTTCTTATTGTATCTCTGGATGTCAGCTCAGAATTAAGGGCCAAGGTATTTGTTAGATCTGGGAGGATGGTTCAGACTCAGATAACAACAACAGCTCTTTATTAGTGACTTCAGATCTGAGCGAAGTATCCCAGCCGCAGCAGCCCCTTATATAGGGCTGGCTGCGGCTAGGCAGCCAATGAAAGCGATTTGAGTTTGCCGCTCTTGGCAGGTCCAATCGCAGCAGCCCATTTACTAGCCAATCAGATCAGTCTGCGGTGACCAATCACGATCTGCTATTCGCGGGCCAATCAGAGTTGCAGGCTTTCGAGCCTGCTAGTCCGGAACACCCCTCTCCTCTCGGTTCCGTTTAAGGGGTGGAGTTATATAGTCTTGCCTGTCTACCTGACTTACGCAATTCCAATTGTCCATGTTCAAATTCGGGTTTGGATGGACTGTTTGCTGGGTCTAGCAGGAACGGTGAACCGGTGCCTTGGTTGGGGCTCTCCTCTGATGCCCCCGGGTGATTGAGTCCTCAGCTTCGTTGCTACTGCTATGGCTCCCTGGGCTCACTGAACCTGCTTGGCTGCTACCCCTTGGTGAAGTGTTCATCTGCCCAGGTTCAACTACAGCTGGTGAGTATTGCAAGCTATGGTGTGGTGATCTCGGTGTTAGTTCTGAATAAACAGGTGTTGGTTCTATTTCTGGGTTCACAGCTTCCCCTGCCCCCCTGGTGTCGAGGTTGGGGTCAGGTATGGAAGTTGTGGTCAGTCTGGAGCATAGCTGGTCAATATGGCATTTCCACGCTCTGCCATCAATGGTCAGTAGACGGTAGGAGCGGGGACCCGTGACTTGAGTTATTTGGGCAGGAATCCAGAGGGGATCCCCAGAAATTTTTTTTGCAAATACAAGGTCTCCTACCTTAAAGGTGCGATGCTTGCTGTTGGAACCCAGGGGCTTTTCCGAGGTGTAGGCAGGGTGCAAGCGGTCTAGAGGCGATCTGAGTTTCCTGGCCATCAGGAGTTCGGCTGGGCTCTTGTTAGTCGTGCTGTTAGGTGTGATGTGTTGAAGAAGTAGCTATCATGGATATTACCTTGTTCCATTTTCTGTAGGGTTTTCTTTGTGAACTGAACCATTTGTTCAGCCCTACAATTCGCCGCTGGATGAGCCGGCGATGTGAGTGCGTGTCGGATGCCCCGTTCAGCTAGGTATTGTTCAAAGGCTAAGGCAGTAAATTGGGGCCCATTGTCAGAAACCAGGACATCAGGTAGGCCGTGTGTGGCAAAGAATCTGTTCAATTTCTTGATGACTGCCTCAGTAGTGGTTGTTTTCATTTTATTGACCTCAAGCCAGTTAGAATACGCATCTACAGTTATTAGGAAAATGTGGCCTCTAGTAGGTCCCACAAAGTCAATATGAATGCGTGACCAGGGACCCCTGGGTATTTCCCATTCTGCTGGTGGAGCTTTTGGTGGGGCTGAGTGGTTTTCCTGGCATCTGTTACAAGAGGTGACCCAGGTTTCAATTTGTTTGTCCATACCTGGCCACCAGGCGTAACTTCTTGCCAACGCTTTCATACGCACAATGCCTGGATGTCCGTCATGTAGCACTTGGAGGACTTCTTTTTATAGTTTGGTTGGTATGACGACTCGGTCTCCCCATAAAACGCACCCTCTTTGTGAGAAAAGTTCTGTCTGTCTGTTTTTGAATGGTTTAAAGGTTTCCTTGGGCTCGTATTCTGGCCATCCCCTCTCCACCCAGCCAAGAACTCATGCCAAACATGAGTCTCTTTTGGTTTCAAAGGTGATGTCCTGGGCCGTTAGTGGAGGTGAGGGAATTGTCTTCCTGCGGTTCGGGTAGTGGCGAGCGGCTCAAGGCATCAGCGTGAGGAATAGATTTCCCTGGGCGATATTTTAGTTGATAGTCATAGGCAGCCAGGAACTTCGACCATCGGGTCATTCTGGGGGAGAGAATGTGTGGGGTAGGTTTGTCGCCCGCCAGAATGCCAAGTAATGGCTTATGATCCGTGATAATAGAAAATGGTCTCCCATATACATATTCATGAAACCTTTTAATCTCAGAGACAATAGCAAGGCCTTCCTTATCTAGGTGGCTATAGTTTCTTTCTGTTTTTGACAGAGTCCTTGAAAAAAATGCAATTGGTGCCTCTGAGCCGTTTGGGAGGACGTGGCTCAGGATGGCCCCTACCCTGAATGGTGAGGCATCACAAGTAACAGTCAAAGGGAGTGTCTCATTATATTGAATTAACACTGCATCAGAGGTAAGGAGGTCTTTTACTTGTTGGAAGGCATGTTCCTCCCGATGTCCCCAAATCCAGGAGGCCCTTTTATCGAGTAGTCTATGAAGGGGCTCAGCAACAGTCGCCTTCTGGGGTAGGAAAATGTTATAAAAGTTAATAAGTCCCAGGAAGGCTTGGAGGTCAGTTTTGTTTTTAGGTCTTGGGGCATTTTTGATAGCTGCCAATTTCTTTTCTGTAGGGTGGATTCCTTGTTTGTCAAGAAGGTAGCCAAGAAACTCCACCCTTTCTGTGCATAACTGGCACTTTTCCTTCTTAACCTTGAGGCCAGCATCTTTGAACCTTTGTAGGACTGTTCTGAGGCGTTTCTCTAATTGACTTTTTGTGGGTGCTGCTATTAATACGTCATCAAAATAGGGCACGACCCCTTTTATACCTTGTAATAGTCTCTCCATCAGGCTTTGAAAGATGCCTGGGGCTACGCTTACTCCAAACTGGAGCCTGTTGCATTTGAATGCACCACGATGTGTGACTATAGTTTGGGCTTCTGCAGTCTCGGAATCAACTGGTAGCTGTTGATACGCTTGGGCCAGATCTAATTTTGCGAATATTCTGCCACCCCCAAGTGAATGCAGGAGATGCTGAATGACTGGTACCGGATAGGCGCTCTGCTGCAGCGCGTGATTGAGGGTGGCCTTGTAGTCATCGCAGATTCTTAAGGACTCGTCAGGCTTTATGGGGGTGACAATTGGTGTCTCCCATCAGGCGTGGTCAATGGGCTCTAACACGCCTTGTGCAATTAATTTGTCCAGTTGCTCATCAATTTTGGGTTTGAGAGCAAAGGGAACTCAGCGTGGCTTTAGGCAAATGGGCGCAATGTCGGGGCGAAGATTAAACGAAATGGGGAACCCCTTGTACTTGCCTAAGTTTTCGCTGAACACTTCTCAGAAATCATGGATGAGGGCTGCCTCCCAGTCATCGTCTTCAGTATGATGGATGCCAGCCATTCCGATTCCTAATGGCACGAACCACTGAAGGCCCAATAGATTTGGCCAGTCTCTGTCTACAATGGTGAGCGGTAGAATTGCATTATGTCCTTTGAAAGAGACCTGGAAATGGCGGGTACCTGCGACTGGAATCTGGTTGCCTTGATAATCTTTCAGTATGAGTCTCTGACTGCTGAGGTCTTGGCGTCGGATGTTGGGAATCAGTTGCTTGAGCATTTTCCAGGATACCATGGATAGTGAGGACCCAGAGTCTACTTCCATGATGCAAGGTTTTTTTCGATGATGACCTTTATACAGATCTTTTTAGCATCTAGCGATGAAGCGTGGCCGATGGTGATGGTTTGGTAAGCCTCTTCTCGTCTGGGCGTACCATTAAGCCTTCGGGGTCTGCTGTACTGGTTCCACTGGTTGTTAGGGTGGTCTCTCTGTGTGGTGGGGTTGCCATCATTCCTTTTCAGGCTGCTCCCTCTCCGTCTGGGGCTGGAATTTCTTTTGTTTCTGCATACCTTTGCAATATGCCCTTGTTTTTCACAAAAACAACACATGGTGTCTAAGAATCTGCATTCGGATCGAGGATGGTTTCCCCCACATCCAGTGCATTGGTAGTTGGTTTTATGACCCCGCTGGTCTCGTTGCTCATGTTCTGACCGGAGTCTGTGGATTTCTTCCTCCTTGCTGTCTGAGGATGACTCGACATCTTCATGATGGGTGGCCGATGAGTACTTGTCTGAAGGTTTCCCAGCATCGTTGGTGGGTTGGCGGTTGGTTCCGCTGGTTCGGCGCATTCATGCTGCTGATTTACAAGTGGCTTCAGCTGCAGTGGCATCTGCTATGGAATCTGCAAGCGAGATGTCTCCCTTGGCCATGATGTTGCTCTGGACATTTGGATCTCTAAGGCCAAGGACGATTCGGTCTCTCATGGCTTCTTTGAGATTAGTGAAGCCACATAAACCTCCCAGGTTCCTCAGGTCTGCCACGAAATCCCCAACGCTCTCACCTTCATGCTGGTCCCTCTGATAGAACTCGTGTCTGCGAATGAGAGTTGGTACTGCTGGGGTGTAATGGTTGTGCAGGATGGGAGCAAGGGCATCCCAATCCATAGTTTTAACTTCAGCTGGTTTTGCTAAGGCTTTAGCCATCTTAAAAACGGCTGGTCCACAATGGGTTAGAAAAACGGCTCGTTTCTTGCTGGGCGTGGCATCTTTGAGGTTGTTGGACTCCAGGAACATTTGAAATCTGTCCATATATAAGTCCCAGTCCTCGCTAGCTGGATCGAATGGGGCGGGTGGTATAGCACTGCTGGCCATGTTGCCATTGTTGCGCTCTGTCAGCCACGTGCTCCTTCAGCTAGCTCAGTTCTAGTAGACTTCGTTGCCTCCGCATCCCATCCTTGTCGCCAGTGTTAGATCTGGGAGGATGGTTCAGAAACGGAGGCAAGACAACAGCTCTTTATTAGTGACTTCAGATCTGAGCGAAGTATCCCAGCCACAGCAACCCCTTATATAGGGCTGGCTGTGGCTAGGCAGCCAATGAAAGTGATTTGAGTTTGCCGCTCTTGGCAGGTCCAATCACAGCAGCCTGTTTACTAGCCAATCGGATCAGTCTGCGGTGACCAATCACGATCTGCTATTCGCGGGCCAATCAGAGTTGCAGGCTTTCGAGCCTGCTAGTCCGGAACAGTATTGATGAAAGGGTAGAACTTTAGGTAAAATGCAGGATGGGAAGCTGTAATTGACAAAGATTCTTTGAGGATTAAAGATCCAAAAACTTTTTAAAAACCAACAATTCTGAGCAAAGAGTAAAATGTAGAATTTACAGTCGTCTACATTTTACTTTAAGTAAAATAGATGTAGAGGAAGAAATCATGATTTTGTGGCAGCTTGAAGAGTTTTGCCTTCAGTGATCTTTGTATAGTATAAGTAGTTGGAAAAATGAAACTCCTGTGAGGAATATTTTGCAGCTCAGCAGCACTGAAATTATTATATGTTTCTTTGGCTGAGTCTGCAACTATATAAACTCATCTGATCTAGTTTAGTAGACCATCACAAAACCAATAATGTCTCACATGAATCACAAGGCTGAGATACATCTGTTCCCAATGAAGAATGGGGGCTGAATTCATCATTTGCAAAATGGTTAAATAGTGTAATGCCACAAATCCAGGAAAAACATATTATCAGATTTACCATGGAATTGCTTTTAATTTTTTAATTGCTATTCATTTTAAATGAAAAAAAAACCTACTGGGATTTTGGTATTTAAAATATTGGTTCTGGAAATGATTTTGGAGACATGAAAATGTTTATCCAAAAATATGTATTTGAGAGTATAATGTTTGAGGTCTGCACTTCTTTGTTTTCAGAATTGTTCAAGATGTAAGGGCAGGTATCAGTCATTTTTCAAAAAAGAATATTGTCATCTTAAATGATGCATTTGCTGAGGAAAGCTTGTTGCCCTTAAAAAAGGGAATCGGTTTAGTTGCAAATCTCAGAAGGCCAGAACTTCTGCAGATTCTGCTGAGGAATCTATTACATACTTTGCATGCTTAGGTAGGCAAAATTTACGAAATTCTGGTTTTGGAAAAGTTGTCTTTCAAAGTTCCCTAGCATCAATTATTCTAAAGCAGACTTCCCAACTGAAGTTCTACGAGGTTTAGGTTCTAGGAGGCACTAAGTTAAGGCAAGATCCTCAAAAGATTATTGTGCTTTTTAAACTACAAGACACCCTTCAGAGCAAGATTGACAACTACTACTGGGAGCAGTTCAACTGCTAACTTTAGACTGATAATATAACAAATGAAAAATACTGATGTTTAAATATTACCTTAAGATATTGTAAAATATCGAGCAGTTGAAGGATATTCTTTTCACAATTCCCTTGCAAAGTGGCAGAGTTTTATTGGGGGGCTCTACAAGTAGGAATAATCACATTCTGGCCTATTAAACTGTTGTTTGTTCCTTCTTTTGGCGAGAGCTGTTCACAGGGTGATAAAGAGGCTAGCAGCTGTTTCCAAAGCAATTTGCAGGTGTAGGAAGCACTTATTTCTCAACAAAGACAAGCCTCCTCACCTTGCATCATAACCCCATGAGGAGGAAATGAGAATCTCCTTGATCTCTCCTCTGTAGGTACATGTATTCACTGAACATCATGTGTGGTGGTGCCTCTAATTTTCTCCTTTCAAAATTACTAAACTGAGCTCAGAGAGACTCGTTCACCAAGCTGATTGCTTCCAGTCCTGAATGTTGGTAGAGAAGTTTGATGCTTTTGTCATGGAATTATAGTACAAGAGCTTTTAAAAATCGAACTGTCTAAGAGAAGGTTTTATTTTCCCCTTGTTTATTTGATTAGCCCATACAACTATTGGAATGTTGTATATTTATATATTACCTCATAAATGCTACTAAAGCACAAATCCATTGTCCTTTTAGAAAGAATTCTTTATGTCCATCGATAAATTCCATTTATTTGAAGATTAGCTATTATAAATTTGAATTAAGCGGAAGTTCATCTTGGTGGGTTTTAAACATTCAGCTTGACAGTTGTTTTGTCTGTTTGTCCTAGGAAATGTTATTAATTAATTTTGAGAAATCTTTTTTTCTGAAAATTTGCACAAGTGCTAAAAAGATGCTTAAACAGATTGTGTTGCACTCTAAGAATATAGTGTCTACTTGTCACATTTTAAAATATATGTACTTGTTTGCATCTTATTCAAACAACCAGGACATTTTCTTTGAAAAGACTCTGAAGCATTCATTCCACTTATGAAAGTTATAACCCTCAAACCTCTTTGACTGCATGTTGTCTTAGTTATACTATTTTCCCCTTATTTTTAAAATATTATCCTGAGTCTGTAGCTTCAAACATACCTCATTCATTTTATGTAGCAGCAGGAAAGATAGATGCATGAATATTTAAATATAATTCAGTTTTTAAGAAAATATGTCCTATTTGACTTTATAATACTTGTCATGGGTCTCATTCTAAGAGCAAATGTGGAATAGACAAGCTTTGCAAATCTGTTTTAATCCCCTACCCAAATGACTAGATAACTATAATAGGGACTTTCTATAAAATTGTGTTCCATAACAAATCTGTTAAGATTTAGGAAATCAAAGTCAAATGTTTTCAGCGGTAATTCTGGTAGGTTAATAACAACATACTGACAGTTTTCCAATGGATAAAATGTAAAGCTATGGATTTATTTGCAAATTTGTGAGAATATGTTATGAGAATTTTTGTGGCAGAAACCTAATATAATAAACTTGAAGGCACAGGATTTGCTTTGAAGAACAATTGCTGGATGAGAGGAACAGAGGTTGTTTAAGATCAGTGTTTTTCAACCGTGTAAATGTAAGATGTATGGACTTCAATTGAATAGAATAACAGAGTAACAGAGTTTGAAAGGTACTTGGAAGTCTTCTAGTCTAAACTGCTGCTCAAGCAAGAGACCTCTACCATTTCAAACAAATGGTTGTCCAATTTCCACTTAAAAACCCTAACCCTAACCCTAATTAATTGTCCATCAGGAAATTCCTACTTATTTCTAGATTGGTTCTCTTCTTGATTAATGTCCATCCATTGCTTCTTGTTCTGCCTCAAGTGCTTTGTAGAATAGGTTGACCCCTTCTTCTTTGTGGTAGTCCCCCAAATATTGGAACACTGCTATCATGTCACCCCAGTTCTTCTTTTCATTAAACTAGACATTTCCAATTCTTGCAGCCATTCTTCATATCTTTTGGCCACCAGGCCCCTTATTATCTCTATTGCTCTTCTCTGTATTCTTTCCAGGATTTCTTACCAGCATGTTGGTTATGAAATTCTGGGAGTTGAAGTGCACTCATTTTAAAATATGTAAGGTTGAGAAACACTGTTGTAGATAAAATAAATTGTTAAACAAAGGTGCAGATGCAAGATAGAAAAAATATTTCAGCACAGTACACAGTTGTATGAAACTTTGGAGTCACTGAAAAAAAAATGTAGGTGTCTATTGTTGAAGGTATACTGGACATAAAACACATATAACTTTATTTTTCAAGACTCACCTTATAGGAAAGATGTGTAGCATAAACATTTAATGAATGAAATAAATAAAATGCTAGAACAAAAAGATGCCCTGGAATTTTGGAATTTATCCTACCAGTGCTGTAAATCGATAGGAGTCCTCTATGTGAGATTGTACCTGGGTGTTAACTGCTACCAAGGAGTATTTAGCTAAATGAACCATTCTCCAAACACATTAGAAGACAATGTCTTATATAATCGCCAGGGTACTTTTCCCTTTCAAATAAACATGGTATATGACTAGAAATAGATTTACTGGATTAAATCTCCTTTTAGAATTATTGCTAAAAATAGGTCAAGATGGAAAGCATTTGTTCATATGGTCATTTTGAGCTGAAACTGATTCAAGACACCTAATTACTTAAAAAGTAAAGTGTCCTTCAAATTGAGCTCAATTCCCGACAAAGCCATGCAGTTTTCTTATAGCAATATGTAAATTGTCCTTTTCTCTTCCAGAATGTGTTCTTACTAGCCTATAGTCATGAGATTTCCTTGTACTTACCAGGGGTGGGATTCTACCAGTTTGGACCAGTTCTATAGAACTGGTTGTTATGAATCTGCACAGTTCGGAGAACCGGCAAATCATGCCTCTGGCTGACCCCACCCCTCTCCACCCGCCCCTCCCTTCCCTGCCCAGTCAGTCCTTAGCATGCATGCTTGACATCGCTGACTGCATTCTCACTCATTCAGTCACTGCTTAAGGTATTTCTTGTTTTTTTCCCTCTGACAATCAGCTGTTCCTATGATCAGCTATGCTGGGATTCCCCTCATTGCCTTACTGCTTCACCCACGAGGCTTCCCTGAGGCCCCACACACTCCATTTTTTGCCTTCCTGGGCCCCAGGGATGCTTCCTGAGAGCAAAAACGCCCCCCAGGAAGCTTCCCTGTGGCCCAGAAGGCTCAAAACGGAGCATGGGGCCTCTCAGCTGAGTGGCCTCTCCAGGCCCCATTTTTTTCCTTCCTGAGCCCCAGAGAAGCCTTCTGGGAGCAAAAATGTCACCCCTCAGGAGGTTTCCCTGAGGCCCAGAAGGCCCAAAAAATTGGGGGGCGGGGCTGCAAAAAAACAGAGCAACGCCCAGCCAGTCACATGGCCATGATGACCTAGCCAAACCCACCTAGCCACACTCACAGAATTGGTTGTTAAAAAATTTGAATCCCACCCCTGGTACTTACCCATCCAAATAGAAATGGGTTCAGGTTTTCATTAGCTTTCAAGTTCAGTAAAAGAACTACACTAATCACTTCCATTTTTGAATTTGTGTTCTGGGGCTGTTTATCTGCAGTGTTGTTTGGAGTACAAATGCTAATTTCAAATAAATGAATGGCAGATTATATCAGATTTGTCAATATAGTCATCTGAAGAGCAGCTCTTTCAACAGTGACTTTGTCCACCATCTGTTCATTTGGCACATGGGACTCCATGTTGCAGACAACATTCTTGGATTAAAATACTTTCACTAGTTACATAGCTCACCAAACTAGACATAAATGGCCCTTCCAAGTTCCCCCCTTAATTTGTGGGCAGTGAGATTGGGTGGACAGTAATTCTGACTGTCTTCAGAAGAAATAAACTCCACAGTGGTTTGTTAAGGGTAGAATACTCTCGGCCATGACAATAGCACTGGTTTTACAAAACTTTATGGAAGGAGTTTCCAGGTGCAGTATAGAACAGTATTATTACTTCCTCTGATCTCAACATTGTGCCTGGCAATTTTCTGGCAATTCCATTCATAAATTACTATGCTATCCATTCAGTGTTAATGTTGCTTTACTGCCAGAGTTACTGCAAAATCAAACATTAGATAAAAAATAGGATTCAAATGCAAAATGTAAATTCAAAATTCAAGCTTGGAGAAATTTCGGATAAAATATTTTTCAATTTGCCCAAAATTTTGAGAAGCAGCATTATGTACCGTTCTTTCCTTTTCTTCCACATATCTCTGTGAAAAAGGTTTTTCAACTTTCTGTAGACACATGTCCCTTAATCCTGATTGTTGGTGGTTTCCTGGAGAAATCCTTGCAGTTTTATTGACAAGGTTTCCAGACGTGGTTTGCCCTTGGCTTTTTCCTAGGACTAAGAGAGAGTGATTGGCCCAGGATTGGTCAATTGGCTTTGTGTTTAAGGCAGGACTAGAACTCACACACCCCTGGTTTGTAACCAGAAGTATTTAACCACTCCAAAAAAAGGACTCTTTTTCCAACTTTTTACTCTTGATAAAAATGAAAAGATCAACTATATTTGAAATATGTGTTTTGTACTTCCATGTATCAAACCTGGGATTGAGGAAAGTGCAGCAGCATCCTTCCTATAAAATTTATTTGAGTCCTGCTGTTTATATGATAAATTATATTTTAATAGTTTTGTGTTACTTGCTCATGAATTTTTAATTAAAAATTCCAAGTGTGTGTTTTTATTTTTAATTATGAATTTATTTATTTATTTTTGTAGAATGTGAGTTTGGCTTCAGTGAGATGTAAAGAAGTAAGAGGTTTTCTTAAAAGTCAGAATAAGATATATACTGAAAAAATTGAGAAGCCTTTTACATAGAGTACCAGGCAGAAGAGAAGGTGATAAAGTTTTTTTTCTTCTACATCTTCTTTTACTAAGACTTCTGAAGTCTCTTTCAACAGTTACTTAGAGTGCTTTTTAAATGATGTTTATGGGGACTACCAAGTGAATGTGTCAAGGGGTCTTTTGGCTTTCAACATCTAAACTATTACTGTAAAATTCCCTCCAGATTCAACAAGTCAGAATGAGGTATTTAACACTATGTTTTTGTGAAAGTTGTTTGTGTTGGCAAAGACTTAGTGATGGCTTTAATGGAAGAGACTGTACTCAGATATGCAATTTCTAGCTTAGGCTAGGTTTAAGTTCTTCTAATTTGCAGTTATCTTCTTACAGATAGTTATGTACAAGGCTAACATTTTTCAGCTTTACAGAGGGTGTCAAAATACAGTAACTTATCTCCAAGTTTAATGAATGAATTCATTCATCACCACATTTCTCAATATGCTTTTCAGTACTCAGTTTGAGCAATCCAAACATCTGGAAATATATGAACAGTTCTTGTTGCAATCTAAACATAGTCAGATAGCACAACACAGGTGGAGTAATATAGATAATATATTTCTTGTGAATCTACTTCGTTTTAAAACCATGTGTATTTTGGGTACAATTCACTTTTTCTGGGTAGCCATAACAACAAAGCCAGCATTATATTTATAAAGCTATCAAATGAGAAAGGCTAAACGCAGAATTTAAAAATCATAAAAACTCCAAATCCAAATATTCCACAAAATTGCTTTGTAAATCTTGGCTGTAATGATAGAAGAATGAATTTTGGTTTACAAGAAGTTTAGCAAAAGATGGAAGAGCAAGTGATGAAGGAGCGCAGGGCTGTACTCCAGACCAAACATTCTGCAGTCAAAGGTAAACAGTTCTTGTCTGCTCATGGTTTACTCTTCCCATCTGCACTGGCTGAAAAGCTCATTGAGATAACCAAAGTCGTGTTATTGAATTTAGTGTGCACAACTAAAGAGACTCTGTATTTCATAATAATAGTATATTATTTGGTCTAAAGAAAATTTTTTACAGAGAACTCAAACCAGCTTAAACATGTTTCTTTTATTTTATTTATGATTTTTTTAAAAAAGAATAGTTTGATACACCAATATGCTTTGATCAGATTTTTCATCCTGTTTATTGCTATTTTGGTTCAACAGTGGTTGGATGATTGCAGAATGTGCTTTAAATAGATACTGGGGAAATGACTAAAGTGTGAGAGCTTGACAGCTCATCGAAGTGTACATCAGATTACTGATCATGGAATCTTAACTCCACGCACACTGTTTCTTTTCATTATAATAAGCTGCACAAAATTCTGGACATCTGTTAACTGTTTTTGAGCTTATTATTAGATATGATAGATTTCCTGATCAATGGGGATGATAGATTTCCTGCCTATGTAAAACTGCTTGATGAAAGAAATAAAGATGAATTGTTATATATGATCAATGAAGTTCTGAAATGCAGCATTCTGGTGCTTACATGAGGATGCTATTCTTTCATCCGTTTCACAGAGCTGTAGAATGCAATAAAATACAGAGGTAAGTGTAATGACAGGCATGGTTTTCATGCCTGGCACTTCTTATATAAGCCTGCACTTATTTCAAGTGCTACTTTTAGGTGAAGTTTTCTGATTTTAATATAAATATACTTAGTTATTCTAGAGTAGGGGGTGAGAAAGGAACATATTGCAGAAAGATGTGAATTTCCTGCCTTTCCCTGAGACCTTCATGAAGATATAAGTCTGTCTTGTGTTCCTTGGCTATCTGTGAGTCCTGGCTCAGGTTTGTATCTATGTGTATTTTACCAACTCCCACTGGATGAATATAACCTGAGCCAATAGAACCAGTTATGAAAGGGAGTAAACAATACTGGGGGATGGTAGAGAGAAAAATGTGGAAGGACAAATTTATGAGGCATGATTAGACATGTTTAGCCTGGAGAAGAAAAAATTTCACAAGGACATGATAACTCTTTTCATAATCAGAGACCAGGAATTCATTTAAAATGTCACACCCACTGAAAATTATTAGAAGACAAAAAATAAGCAGTCACTCTGTCTTAGCCCAATCCACCTCACAGAGTTGTTGTATGGAAAATACGAAAATGTACAGTATGTTGAATATGTTCACCACCTTGAAATGTTTGAAAAAATTATAAGGGCAGATACAAATCTAATAAACAAATTTAATCTGGCGCTGATAGATGCTTTAAAGTTAATTATAGGAAGACCAAGAGATATTTATTTCTTTATTTGATGCAAGCTCAAGACGGATGCTTGAACATCCAAAATTGTCTCTACTTCAGTTTATTACCTTAAAAAGTTCCTGTGAAGTAGGATGGACAGAGAGTAAGTCAAATTCATCCAGTGAGCTTCCATGATTAAAAGATGGACTTGAATCCAGTCCCTACTGATTATTCTTTGACATCATAACTATAAATGCCACACAGGCTGAAGAGAAGCATTAACTTTCTTCCTCCAGTATATGCTGGGTTTGATACAAATCAAGTCATAATTTTTTTACACCATTGGAAAATGAGAATCAAAAAGTATTGGGCACAACATGTTGCATATTGAATGTACTCTGTTATTTGGTACTAAGAAAGGGGAGTCTTATTATTCTAACATACCTACTAAGCCCTATGGAACCATAACAGAGAGCAATGTGTGAACTTTGCAACATATTGAATTTTCTTTGTTGAGGTAATTCCCCGTTAGGAGGATGAGCGCATACAGGGAGACATATTTGAGGGTAGTGTTTGAATAATACACATACAGCACACAGATACAGTGTACAGTAAATGTAGGTCTTTACTTCCAGAAACATTAAGCAAAGTCCAAAATAAGCAGTCCAAAGTCATTCACAGGTAAAATCAGTCAGTTTTCAATCCAGGGATAATTCAATAACAAATTCCAGTGTCAAAAACAGTTCAGTATCAGACTTACATCAAATCCAGTAATATAAGTCAATTAGAAGAAATGGAGGAACAGCAATACTTTCCAACAGAGGGAAACAGAGATTCACACTCTTCTGAGACTAAGGATAAAACAAAACGGGTTTCTGGCTCCATCTTATGGCCGTTTGAGAAACCACACCTAATTACAGTTTTGCATTTTCTTAAAGATACAGTTTTAAAATGTTTTTCCTGGTTTATATATTTCTAACCCAAATACCTGTTAGGTGACTTATATTCCTAACATCCTCCCCTTTTGGGTAAGATAATATATATAACCTTACACTCTAAGTCCATAATCTTCACAGCACACCTTATGCTTTATAGAGCCTTGGGCCTTTGTAAAATGATCTGCTATATTGTTTTCTGACATACAGTATTCTAGCTTAGTCATCTTACTTTGCATACATTGTCTCACATTTAAATATCTTAAATCTTTGTGTTTCGTTCTTGTTTTAACAGCAATATTTGAAGCCATCTGTATTGCTGATTGGTTATCTTCGTAAACAACAATAGGATCTTTTACATCAATTCCCATATCAATTAATAATTGCTTATACAATTGCTTATACAATAATTGCTTATACAAAACTAAATCTGTACATAGTAAAGACAAACATGAGAATTCAGCCTCCATTGTTGACAAAGTTAGATGTTTCTGTCTGATAGATCTCCATCCAATCAATGCTTTTCCCAATAATGCAGCAGTACCCGATGTAGATTTTCGTGTATTTATATCTATAGCAAAACTTGCATCAGCATATGCAGTTAAATTCAATTCATCTTTTGGCTCCAAATACAATGCATAATGCATTGTTTGTTTCAGGTATCTTAACATACGTTTAGCAGCTTGCCAGTGTCTTTCAGTTGGCTCAGTGTTAAATCTTGCTAATTGATTAACACTGTATGCAATATCTGGCATTGACCAAGTACTGAGATAAGATAAATTACCTATCAAGGACTGATAAATGTTCTTATCAAAAATTGGACTTTGAACATCACTATGGCTAAACTCCTGGCTCATTGGTGTTTTAGCCGGCTTACAAAGTTCCATTTTAAAACTTTTTAGTAATTGGTTAATTTTATCTGCCTGTGAGATCTTGTATCCTCCCCTAGTTCTATCTATCTTTAAACCAAGATATTGTTTGATTTCTCCTAACTGTTTTATCTTAAATTTATTTTCCAATAGTGAAATTATCTCAGTAGCTTATTGTTCAGTTTTGGTGATTAATGCTATGTCATCAGTAAACAACAGCAACAATTAAATCATACCATTATTTTCCCTTTTAAACAAACATGGATCAGCCATGCCGGCTACAAAACCTATTTTAGTTAATTCTTTAACTATACATTGGTTCCACTCATGTCCTGATTGCTTCAAACCACAAAGACTCTTTTTTAATTTCCAGCAATCAGTTGTATTATCATTTTTGAGACCTAAAGGTTTCTTTAAATATATCGTGTGTTGCAACGGTGCATATAGATATGCCGTTTCTACATCCAAATGATTTACAATGTATTTCTCCTTAGCTGCCCACACTAATGCTGCCCTTAATGTAGTAGCCTTCAGACTAGGTACAAACACCTCATCATAGTCATTTGCAGTCTGATTGAACCCTTGTGCTACTAACCTGGCTTTATGGGTAACAGTCCCATCCACACCTGTCTTCAATTTATATATCCATTTACATCCTATGGCATGTTTACCTGGTGGTAACTTAACATTTTCGTATACCTCCAGTCTTTTTAATGATTCCAGTTCCTTATACATTGCTTTTTGCCAAGCAGTCTGATCCTTAGCAGAATACAGTTTTAGTTCACTATAATTACTTGGAACTGTATTCACTTGGCATACTACACTAGCCTAATATCTATCAGGTGGTTGTGTTACTCGAGTTGAACATCTTGGTAATACAGAGCTAACTGGTAGACTTTCCTGTGTCACCTGCTCCTGTTCTTCTACCTCCTCCTGTGCCTGAACTCCTACTTCTTCCTGTTCTTCCTCTTTAATGGCTATTTGGGGTTTACTGATTTTATCTTTAGGGACTATTTGGGTGCCAATAATTATATCATTGCTGGATTCCTGTTCCAGTTTATCCCATCCAATGTGTTCAAGAAATTTTGCATTAGCACTACAGTAAACATGAGCTGTGCCTTGATCCCAGAATCTAAACGATCTATGGTTGGCCTCACAATCCACAAAAAATAACTTCTTAGCTCTATGTTGCCCTTTCAGTCTTACCTGTGAGGGACTATGCACCCATGCTGGAGCTTCGAATGTGTGTAGATAACTTAAATTTGGTTTTCTGCCATGCCAACAAGTGAATGGCAATTCTCCAGTTGTTGTATTAAATACATTGTTTAAAACATGGTTACTACACATTATGGCTTCACTCCACAGTGTTTCAGGTAAACTTGAATCAGATAACTGATAATTCAGATAAGTGCAAGCCATGGCCTGTAATGTTTGCCCTCTTCATTCTATAAACGAGTTATTTTGTGGTCTGTAAGGTGCAGAACATTTATGCTCAACACCAGCCAGTTTTAACATAGTTTGGAATCTCTTGTTAACAAACTCAGTCCCATTATCAGTAAGTAAAATAATTACTTTACTTTTCATTTTTCTCTCTGCAAACCTTAGCCAGTTAAAGAAGTGTTGGAATGTTTCTGTTTTGTTTTTCATAAGATAGCAGAAACAGTATCGTGAGTAATGGTCCATAATACTCAAAATATAACAAACACCTCCTAACCTTGGTTTCTTAGGACCAATTATGTCAGCAAACACAACCTCTAAAGATTCTTTAGTCTTAAACCCATTAAGTCTGTTTGCTGGAGTAATCTTACTCTTTTCTTGACTACAAGCATTACAGTTTAAATACTTGCTACAGTGTTTCAATTTTACTCCCTCTGACAATTCAACAGTTTGTTTGAACATTTTGAAATTAATGTGCCCCAGATGTCTATGCAGTAAATGTATACATTCATCATGTGTATCATCTGAAAACAGTGGTGTACCTATTCTGGTGTTGGGGCAATTAAGCCGAGTAGATAAAGCCAGAGTTTCATGTCACTGTTGGGAAACGATTAAATTTTATACTAAAAAAATAAATGGAATCCTATCTGCAAGAACATCTGTGTGTTTTATTACTATACATTATGAATGTTAAGAGGAGCATTTAAACAAACCGAGAGCAGCTGCTTCCTCAGATTAAATTACAGAATTTCTGTCCTGGAATTCTGAAGAAAAGGAGGGTAGAGCTGAATGTACAAGTTTTTGTGGAAAAATAGCATCCAACCATGCCTATTCTGACATTTCAAATTGCCTTGTTGCTTCCAAAGCCTCGAAGCCTTGCCAAAAGGAATACAATTGGATACTATTTAAACCCCTTGCATCATAATGCAGTTATAGTTGGTTTAGTAAAACTCCTTTAAAATATTCCTTCAGTGATGAAGATATTTATCATAAGGAATAAAAACCAAGAACTGGACACAGAGTGCTGCTGTCCTTATACTTCTGTGAATAATATCTTAGCTCTATTCAAATCAGCCTTTTTGACCATCCTGAATTTCAAAGTCAAGGTCACCTGCATATTGGAGGTGTGTCAAGCAGCAACATTTGCAATGTAGATTAGGCTGAGAACAAATGCCCAAAGGACTTCTGTCAAGTAGGAGACATATTTTGACATTTCCCAATAAATCCCCTTTTTATTCATGTAAAGAATAAAAAACCCGTATTGCTTAGTTTGAAGTTATGCTTTCTTTCCATTCAATAAAGTATAGTAAGACCAGGCAAAATTCTGCTGGCATCAATAAGCTACATAGGCAACAGAGCTGTGCAAAGCAATGGTCAACAGTAGAACCTCTTTCCAAAGAATGAAAGCAGCGGCATCCTGCTCTCAGCCATCCTGCATGGCTGTTTTGAAGAATAATTCCAAACATCTGCTGAGACTCCAGGCAAATCAAAGGGGCCATGGCCACCCACCCAGAGATTGCCTGGGAAAGTCTTCAGAACAGCTGCCCTGATCTTTCTGAAACATCTGGCAGCTCCTGAGGAGTATTTTCTTTGGCTTATGCAAGCATATGTTGTAAAGTGCCATTTTCCAATTCTTTTCACTAATGTATTTTATTGTTTATAAATCTAATCTGGATCACCTGCTAATGTGATTTATCAAGGGATGCAGTTTAAATCTGAAACGTATTGGCATGTATTTTTTCTGTGTATCAGCTAATTTAGCATTTTACAAGGGTCTAGTCCTCATGGGGACAGTGTGATGGTTCAATGTTTAAGGTGCTGGACCTTGTCAGCTGGAAAACCAACAGCCCAGGTTCATGACCCAAACACGCATGATGGCTCCTGCCAACCTAGCATGTCGAAAGCATGCAAATAGATAAATAGGTACTGCTTCTGTGGGAAAGGTTGATTGATTGATTGATTCAGAAAAATTGTTATCCATTTCATATCCAATGATATTGGGCACCTTACAGCATAAAAAATGAAGGCATTAAAAACATTCATAACAACAATCATAGAATAAAGTAGATAAAAATCATTTACACCAGATGGGAAAGGAGGGAGACCAACACACTTCCCCAACACACACAGGTATGGAGAGGTAGGATTCAGTTTATTCAACCACCTCCAGTATGAAACCCTGCTATTAGGTCCCCAAGCCAGCTGGCAGAACCAGCTCATGAGGCTCTTTCAAAATGCCAGGAGGTTGGGAGCCAACCTCACCTCAGGGGATAAGATATTCCAGTTTGAGCTTCTTTGGCGACAGACCGAAACCGTGACTCTACGTGGTTTCAATCTGTGCTCGCCGCTGGAGCACCCCGAGCCAGCTGGTTTCAGGGCTAAGCCACCCTGTAGAGGTGGTGAAGAAGGGGGAGACTGCCTGCAGTACTCCCTTTCCCAAAGGCGGTTGTAGCGATGGTTAGAAATGGCTACCAAAAAGAAGAACTTGACCGGAAAAGAATGTGCAGGAGGAAGTTAAGAAGAGAAAGTTTTGGTTGATCGGGTCAAACAGCAAAAGCAACAAATAAGGTACCCTGGAATTGAAACTATTAAAAAAAAACAATAACATTGTTCCCAAAGAAGATTTCTAAGCTGCGAAGGAGAGAGAAAAGGGAAAGGATTTGGTTTTTTTTCTCCTCTTCCTATACTGACAGCTAAGAGACTAAGCAAGAAATTGGAAAAAAATCCACTTTGACATTAATAGGCATTTAATGCTGAAAATAAAAAGTCAAAGGGATAATAAAGATTTCTGGATAATTAAAAGCTTTTGAAATGGGAAAGGAGAGAAAAAGAATAAAAGGGCAGGATCTGGAAGGGAGGAGCCTGCCTGGAATTAAAAAGAACTTACAGCAAAATCTCAACAAGACTTCCAAAAGGTCCATCTTAACTGAAACATCGCAACAAAATAGTAAAACCCCAGGAAGAGAAAGTGAAAAAGGAAATAAGAAGAAACAGCTTGGGACTATTTGGATTACTTGGTGATCTCTGGATTCTTGGTTATTGCATTTGAATGACTAAAATCAATCGGGTGGTTGTTTAAAACTGTTTAAAATGGTTCCACTTTTAGAAGAATTGAAAATGGAACTTAAAAAGTACAAAAAAGATGCACAAGAAGAGAGAGGTTATTTTGGCTTCGTATTTCAGTTCTTAGAAATGGAGATTTGGAACTATGAGAAACAACAAGAAATGCCTGCAGAACAAGAAGATTGTGACAAAGAAGAAGCCATCTTTAATGAACAAGTAATCTTAGGTGGGGGAAAAGGGGGAAAGGGGGGAAAGAAAATGGAAAGTTTAAGATTGGGAAAAACAACCCCCCGAAAAAGAATAGAGTGAAAAATAAGTATAAAATCAGAAAGCAACAGAAGAGGGAAATGCAGAAGAGAGAATTAGAAGTAGAGAGACAAGGGGGTAAAAAGGAAAGGGAGAAGAAGAGAGGGAAGAAAGAAAGGAAAAGAAGTTATAAAGGACAGAAACAAAATATAGAGAAACAGGGTCTATTTAGAGATACTGGGTGAAAATCTAATGGAAAAGGGGATTCTGCAAAGGTACATAAGATAGTATTGTTATATTAGAAATAGAAATAATTTCAGAAAATATGAAACAATGTATGATTAAAATGTTTGATAAAATAGTTATCGTAACTTAATGGAATGCTTGTCAATAAATAAATGTAACAAAATGAATATTTAATTATTTACAAAACATATGTGAAGAGAAATAAGGGAAAAATTAATTATGGAGATTATATGTGTCTAAGAAAGTATTATATTTAATTGAAAAGAAATGTTAAAGATGTTAAGACTTTAATGATTATTAATGATAGAACTGAATTGGAATGGAATGAGGGTTTATAATTACATATATTTATAATCCTTTTTTCTTTAAAGAATATAGTGTGAATTCTGTAAGCAGAATTCGATTGGAAGTTAGGTATTATGTATTATATTGAAGGTCATAACCTTAAGGTATATATTGAAGTTTGAATAAGAGTTGAATGGATATAATTAAAAGATATAAAGGTGTCATACTCCAATTAGTAACTACAGGAGAAAATTTGTTTAATGACAAAAGATAATATGAAATTCAAACAGAACAAACAAAAGTATAAATGTAATGATTTGAATTGAGCTGAGATAATCAAAATAAAATTGAGAAAATTAAAAGAGGGAAAAAAAACTATATAGAAAATGTAGAATAGTATAAGATATGGAACAGAACACAAAAATGAGCATGAAATTGACTTTGTATCTGTATAAAGAAGTTCAACCCGGGACCATGCTATTTTCAAAAAAGATGTTTTACTTGTATTTTGTGTGTGTGAAAATCCAAATAAAACTTTATTTTTAAAAGAAAAATGTTCCAGAGGGCAGTAGCCAGGCCAGAGAAGGCTCTTCTGGAGCCTCCCAGACAAACAGATTACCATGTTCTGTACTTTCATGCTGGCCCCTGTATTGTCTGAGAGAAACATCTCTCAGACAACAGAGGCTCCCTCGGCTGAAAATTGGAGATGAACACTGACCCTTGAGTCAATCATGAATTGAAACCTTTCATCCTCATGCAAGGAGAGATACCTGTCAATAGTGGTGTCTCCAAAGGCAGTGTTCTAGGAACAACTCTCTTCATACTCTACACAAATGATCTCTGTGATCATATTAAGAGCAACTGTGTTCTCTTCGCTGATGATATAAAGCTGTTCAATACCACAGACAATACTGCTACCCTTCAAAAAGATCTTGACTACGTATCAGAATGGTCAAACAAATGGCAACTTCAAATCTTAACAGATAAATGCTCTGTCTTACATATTGGCAAAAAAAATATCAGAAAATAAAATAGAGGCTGAATAATCAAGACCTTGTTGATGATCCATACTCTGTCAAAGATCTTGGAATACTCATCTCTAATGATCTAAGTGCTAGAGCCCACTGTAACTACATAGCTGTTAGGTATAACATTGGTCACCTAACTAGTTTGGGTAAGATAAAATAATATATAAGCTATGATTCTTAGTTTAAAGTGTGTGTTACTTTAAATGCAAAGCATGTATTTTGGGTGTGGTGTGAAAACACCATAAGAGGCAGCAAGAGACGCTGATGAGAAGCTGACGATTCCCTGACGCTTTGCTGGCAATTACTGAAGTTACAGACGGAAGAAAGGAGTTTCTGAGTTTGTTGCATATCTCTCTCTACTGTGAGGAGATAAATTACCGGACTGTTATTTTGTAAGTGTACCGACCTCTCATTTCTGACATTGGAATTTTGCAACTTGATAATCCCTGGACGGACTGAAATAAGTGTATGATATATGGACTGTTTTGACTATGCTTAAAACTCTTGCTGGAATAAAACTACTTTAATTGGCACTGTGTCTGCTTTTACTGAGTGTAAGCTACACAACACTTATCTCACATATTTTGCCTGCCTGC
>NW_020769926.1:0-11099 GCF_900518735.1 Pseudonaja textilis
AGAAATTAATTCACCCCCCAAAAGACAGCCTAGCCGTTTTTTGGGACTCAAAAAAAAAAAAAGACCCTGCCTTATTATATGAGAAACATGGTATATATATGTTCGTTTGTATGTTTTTAACTGTATGAATATTAAATAAATTCTATTTTTAAAATTAAGAAAAAAAGAAAAACTGCTTGTGACCTTCTACTGCTGCACCATAGAGAGTATCTTAACTTACTCCACCTGTGTATGGTTACCAATTGGACAGTGGCAGAAAAGACAACACTCCAGAGGGTTAACATCATTGCCCAGAAGATCATTGGTTGTCCTCTCCCCTTTTTAGAAGAGCTTTACAGCTCCCACTGCCTTAAGAGAGTTCAAAACATTCTCAAAGATCCATCTCATCCTGGGCACCCTTTTTTTTTTAAACTATTACCATCTAGCAGATGGGACAGGATAATAACAACAAGGACAAATAGGCTGAAAACCAGCTTCTATCCCAGGGCAATAACTCTATTGAATTCTACTGTATGGTGCAATATTAATGCAATATCAGGGGTTTTCAATTCAATGTATAGAATGTGAAGGATTTGTTTTTGTGTTTATTTTCATAGTTATAATGTACACAGAAGATGGCATTTAATTTTGTTGTTCGAGGTGCAATGACAATAAAGTAAACTAAACTATTCTGTGTTATCTTAAACTCCTGAAAAATAGGGTATATATGCCTCAAATAATAAGTAAATGCCCATTACCTGGAACATTGATTTATAATTTAAATTTCTAGGGTTGCTCAATTGTCAATTCTATGGTTTACAGAGATTAACAATTGAAAAATAATACATTAAATCCACAAATTAAAGAAGATCATGCTAGGTACAGGAGGGGGGAACTTAGCACCATTTTCACCTACTCTAGAAGGTCCATCCTAGGCCAGGGTCTAGGCAAAGAGACAGGTCTTCTAAAATCTTTTGAAGAACAGAGCTGGTGTATATAATATTCTAAATACATATGCTTCTTTTAACTTAGTACAGTGATCACTGTACAGACATGTTCATGTCATTCCTTTGATAGCAGCAGAGAAATAGTTTTCATTGCCTTTGTAGGGAAACTGTTTGTACCTCCCAGTCAAACATATAGCTCTGGGTTTTCTTGGCCTCCCATTCAAATAGCACATGTTCTGGCTTAGATATATTACACAGATAGTAAAAAGCATCAGTAAATCAATAAATGCTATGCACTTATATTTTATTTAAAATGCAGAAAACATTCAATCACTTAGTCAACTGAATTTTATTTTAACCTTTTTATCAATACTTACAGATTGTAAGTGGCAGACAATTTGACATATATTAAAATGAGATTAAATATTCCTTATTGCATTAAATTGGACTACTATTCTTATTTTAAATTGACTTAGAGGACTTCCTTTTGGCAACACGGAAAAGGTGCATCGACATTACCAATTATTTACTGTATATAGTAACATAACCTTTCTATTTATAGTAGTTTCCTTTATGGTAGTACTTATGTTAAATAATGGGAATGTATATTAAGAAAAGTTAGGAAGTTAGAAAAACTAACTATAGTTGCCTTGCCCAACTTAAGTATTCTCCAAATGCATAGGCAACAATCTAGAAATTTAAATTTAAATTTTTGAAGGGTGCTGTGAATAATAAAAGATGAGCAGGCAAAATATCTCAAAATAATGTTTAAAATCAATAATAATAATAATAATAATAATAATAATAATAATAATGTATTTTTAAGATTGTATTAACTCCTGGAAAAGTAAAAAGTTAAGCAATGTTTTTCTCATAAATTAAACATCAAAATACACTGAAAATATTATTTCATTCAATGTGATAAATCAATCTTTCTTCTCCTGATCATTTGATTTTTCTGCAGTAACAGCTGGCCTAAGTGACATCAGGGGATCAACAAAAGGAAAAGCCCGGAATATCTTCACATATCTGAAGTAGCTGAAGATGACGAATCCCCCAAATAAAGTAATTAGCAACAAGTTCCAACCAGCAATATAAATCCAGTTTGGTCTGAAAAAATATATAATTTGTACTTTAAAAAAAACAGATTAAATGTAACAAAACTAACATACAACTGATTAAGTGCAACAAAACTAGTATATGAAGCACATAGGCAGCCATCTTCCTGCACTGCCTCCAAGATTTTACAGAAAGCAAAAGGCTGTTCTCTGCATAAAATAATAAATGATCATTAACCTGACATCTGAAAGGCCAGTGTTAAAAAAATCAATGAGAACAGTCCAGTCATTTTGTGCTTGTCTTCAAAAGAAGACTTCAAAAGGAAAATGAATTATAATTTATTAGGAAGTTCAATTTTATCTCTTAATGCTTGAATTTGGTTTTTTTTAAAAACTTTAAACATGTACTGCACTTAAATACTACATACACTGAATGAGCAAAGCAAGTTGTTTCAGTTATCAAAGTGGCAGGGAATGGTCAGGGAACATCATTGCTTATTTTTCATGCACTTAAGTTTAACATGGTTGGGATAGGCTAGCCTATGTTCTAGTAGTTTATTTCTATCTGATCTTGTTTCCAATTTTTCTCTCGTTTAACTGAAACTGAAGAATGAAATTTATTCCTAGGACCTGTAACATGGTATAAAAGGAGAAAACTAAAAGTCAATATCTGAAATACATTTTTCCACCACATCTGTTAGAAAAAGTATATACTGGTATCATAGATGTGCTTATTAAATATTGAATCATTAGATATAACTCAGCTGTTCTGTCCTGTGTATTATATAATTTTTCAACCTATAGCATATCGAAGTGAATTAAACTTACAAACTTAATATAGTATTAGTGATTTCTGTATGTAAAGCGGTGATAGTTGCAAACTGAAGGGATCATTCTTAGGAACTATGTAAACTTTTACAAGTTGCCTAGGAAGATGTATTCATTAGTCAATGTATCAAAAAGGTTATTTAAGTTGTTTTATATTTACATACAAAGAAATCTTATTAATTTCCTCTCATGTTTTCCACTGAGGTCTCTATAAGTATACATGTTGAAATTGTGGAGGTAGGCTCTACTCCCATGATGGCGAACCTATGGCACGCGTGCCACAAGTGGCACGCAGAGCCATTTGTGCTGGCACACGAGCTGCAGGCAAACTTACCTCACTACGCATGCGCCTCACAGCTGATTTTTTTTGCCGGTTGGTTTGAGGCCTTTTTCGGCCTCCCAGAGGCTTATAAAAAGCCTCTACAAGGTTTTTCAGGATGAATTATAGGCCCGTTTCGTCACTGGAAGTGATGAAACGGGCCTATAATTCGGTCTGAAAAGCCTTGCAAAGGCTTTTCCCAGAAAGGCCTCAAACCAACCAGAAAAAAAAATCAGCTGTGAGGCACAGTGCAGGTAAGTGGGTGGCAGAGGGTGGAAATTGCATATGCATGCTCAGGGGGTGTGGAGAGGGGGTGCACTCATTGTATTCTGGGTGCTGGTGCACATGCAATTTTTGGCACAGAAGCTCAAAAAGTTTAGCCACCACAGCTCTACTCCAAAAGTGCCAGCTTTTGAATGTACAGAAAATTTATTACAGGAACACAACTTCCCTATATCTGTACCTGTTTAGTAACAAGAGATCAAAGCTATTTCATTCCCCCCCCCCCACCAAGGTATGCATTTCATTGATAATAAAATTAGCTAAAGCCTATTGGCAATTACCTTTCAATGATACCATAGGTCTGGACAGCAAAATATGTAGATAATTTACAAAAACTGAAACAGAGAAAATAAGTGTATTAATATTTTGATAATATTATCCTTGTGTTAAATTATCGTAAAACATTAAAATAAATGGAACTATAACATTTCTAAACAATATATAACCCAGATGATAGAGGGTGTTAAAATGAGGTTCTAGAAAATTAACAAAAATAAAGAATTAATTCTTGTTAATTGTGATAGAGATTCACTTTGTATCTTATTTATTTGCTAACTCCTGTACTTCCTAAATTATGGATCAATTTTCAGTTCAAATTATGTATCTAAATAGATAGTCTCTGACTTACGACAGTTTAGGGACTGTTTGAAGTTACAAAGGTACTGAAAAAAGCACTGACTATTTTTCACACTTACATCTGTTGCAGCATCCCCCTGATCATATGATCAAAATTCAGATGCTTGGCAACTGATTCACATTTATGATGGTTACAGTGTCCTGTGATCATGAATGATCATCTTTTGTGACTTTCTAACAAGCAAAGTAAATGGGGAAGCCAGATTCATTTAACAACTATTAGTAACTTCAGTGATTTACATTACAACTGGTAAGAAAGGTCGTAAAATAAAGCACAGTTCACTTAACAGCTGTCTCACTCAACAAGAGAACATTTGGGCTTAATTGTGGTTGTAGATCAATAACAATCTGTATACAAATATGTAGCTATTTCAAAACTAGTGCACTAATTTGCAGTGCTTTCTCTGCAAATTAATGGAGAAATTGGATAGAGCAGCCATAATTAAATGCTGACTTAAAAATGAATTTAAATATTTCCCACATATGGGCTGGGTAATTCTGGGAGTTGAAGCCCTTATCTCTTAAAGCTCACAAGGTTGAAAAACATTGGGACTTCCAGTGACGTCACGGCATGACTATGTAGGAGAACTCTGCTCCGCTCTCCTACATCGGGGTTTTTGTTTGTAGGTGACCATTTGAGGTGGGATCAGATCCTGGCGGGATCACCCAAGCAAGGGAGAACTCTCGGAGCCTAACCAAGAACTGCAACTGAAGCTCAGGGCAAAAGAAGCCATCCTGTTGAGGCTGGCCTGAAGACGCGACGGAACAAACTTAAGAAGGAAGTGGAGAGAAGATATCAAATTTGAGTCCGGGAAAGATACTGGAGGCAAAATTGTTGTTGGATTATAACTTGTGGATAATTTGGGAAAGTGAGTGGTGAATGTCTGAAATTCCGATGCGAAAGGGGGAAAGTTGAAAGTGGCGGCAGGACTGAGTTGCCTACCCCCAGCTCTGGATAAAGTAAAACTTATTTCTAAATAGGAAAGTGAAAAGGAGAGAAGAGCGATTATAGTTGGTGAAAAACTTTTTTACTTCTAGCCATACAAACAAATCGCGGAGAGTAGTTTGTGGGCGGATAAAAACTCTGAAACCTTTGAAATTGAATAGAGGAGTGACAGTGCAACTTGCAGTGGTGGCCATTGAGACTGGCAATTCCGGGAGAGCGGAAGAAGGCAGTGGAAGTGATTGTTAGAACTGAGAACTGAGTCCTCAATATCCAATCAATCTCAATATCCAATTATTATTGGATATAACCGGAATATCAAGGAAATGTCAGGAAAGTAGGAGACTGTAAAGCCTTTTCCCGTCCAGTGTTCTCTTTTATTCTTTTTCTTTTTTTCTTACTTTCTCTTGGAACTGATTGAAGTGGCATAGATTCATTTTATATTTATTTATAGTATATATTCAAGTAACAAGAAAATAAGATTGATTTAACTTGAGTAAGTGATATTTAATCCCTTTGGATTATATTCTATAGTTTTTTTCTCTTATTTTACATATATATTGATTGAATATGGATTAATGAATTTAATATACTGATTAATATAATGATGAGTTAATTGATTCTTCCCTCCCTCTCATATCCCCATTATACTGGATACTGTGATTTACTGGAACATAAAAAGTATTAATTTGAATTTTGAACTTTTATTATGTATCTAGGGTAATATTGGCTGAAATATAGTAATTAATTAAAGAAGTGACGGGGGTTATATTATTGCTATATATTTAAGTACAGCTGAGTGGTTTTTTTTCCTTCATTTTTCTCTTTCTTCCTTTATCTGTTAGACGATTTATGAACTGATGAGTTATTGAACATATTAAGACTAGGTATTGTATAAATACAAGGTGAAGGGAATATCTAGAGTAATAGGTGGGTTTGGAGGTTTGAATACATAATTATTAATTGATAATTCCCTAAATCTAATGGTGTTAGGCAATTATATTAAGCAGAGAAACAATAGTCTAAAATAAAATATTAGATAACTGAGAAAATTAAAATTGTAAAATACGGATAAGATTGATGGTAGTTGGCAATATAGTCTGGGAAAATATATCTAGGATACTGAAGGAGCAACAAAGAATTGTCTAATATATGACTAATACAACTACCGCTATTACGAAAACAGGAAGAAAAATGGCATCACCAGTAAGACCATCTACCCCCACAGTAACATCGACCCCAAAAAACGATTGAAGGCACCAGAAAATCCATGACCCAAACCAATATGCAATTGGTTCATACTACATTATTAACTATTCAAAGCACGATGTTGGCAATGCAGGAGTCAATGTCTAAAAATCATATGGAAAGTAAAGCAGAAAGAGAAACAATGAAAGAAGAATTTAAAAATGAGCTAGGAGAAATGAGAAGTGAAGTTAAGAATTAGGATGGAAAGATAGGCCAGATACAGGAATTGATTAAAATAAATGAAGAGAAGATTAAAGAGATTGAAAAATTAGCTGACCGAACGGAAAAGAAATTGGAAGGCATAGAACAAACAATTATGGAACAGAACAAAGAGACAAATGAGACCCTGACTCATCTTGAGATGGGTCCTCCTACTATCTAAGGTTCCAGAACGTAGAGGAAGAGAGGGGTGAGAACCTACCGTTGGTGATGATGAAGATATTGGCAGAGCTTTTGAATAGAGATGAGAACAAGATGGTGAATGAGTTGGATGTTGTATATAGAGTGTATATCAGCTACGTGAGATGGCACAGACCACCCCGAGAAGTGCATATTAGATTCGCAAGGAAGCGAGTGAAAGATATAATTTATAGAATTACAAGAGATGAAGGAATAAAATATAAAGACAGAGAAGTGATTGTTCTAAAACAGATTCCAAGAAGAGTTTGTGAGCAGAGGAGAGATTATCGATTTCTCATGAATTATCTAAATAAAAGAAATACCTTTTAGATGGATCATTCCAGAGGGCATCTTAGTAATATAGAAGGAGAAAGGGGTGAGAATAGATAGTCTGACTAAAGCTCACGAATTTTTTGATCAAATAGGAGGAACAGGGGAAGGATCAAACAGCAGAGATGATCATGAGACCTTGAGTCAAGGGGAGTTACAACTTAGAAGCAGGGGGAGAGATAGGGAGAAGGAGAGGGAAGGAGGTGAAGAGATATTTGGAAGAGAAGAAATAGGAGTGAGGACTAGAAGTCAAACGACGAGAAAAAATACGGAAAGATAGAAGTGAGAAGGGAAATGGATAAAGGAGTGAATTTAATATCTATAAATATTAATGGGTTAAATGATCCAGTTAAGAGGAAAAGAGTATTTTTTAAGTTAGAAAAACAAAGAGCTGATATGATTTCTATTCAAGAGGTTCATATTAAGACACGTAATCAAGGATATTTAGTGAATAAAAAACTGGGGAAAATGTATTCAGCATTGGCAGAAGAGAAAAAAAGAGGGTAGTACTATATATAAAAGAGGACATAGCCTCAAAATTGATTTATAAAGATGAATTGGGAAGAATAGTAATGATAGAGGTGGTAATACAAAATAAAAAGACATTATTAGAGGGGATATATGCCCCCAATAAAAATCAAAGTGAATTTTACAAAATTTTATATGAGAAGTTAATAGAATTTGGTAACTCGAGAATTTGTATCATAGGAGATTACAATGTAATAACAAACAATAGCCAAGATTATGCCTGTGGACAAAGACAACATAAGAAACGGAATACATTGCCTAAGAAATTTCTAGAGATGGTTGAAGAATTAGAACTTGTGGATGTGTGGAGGAAGAGAAACCCAGGAATATCACAGTCTACTTTCTACTCCAGCCCACACAAATCGTGGTCCAGGATCGATATGGCTTGGGTAAATAGTGAGTTATGTAAGGAGATTCAGGATATAAAGATTTTGGCTAATACGTGTGCTGATCATAATCCGGTATAATATGGAAAAATAGTCTCTATAAAAAAGGTAGATGGACACTCAATTCACAACTATTGAAGGAGGAAGAATATATTCAAAAAGTTAGGGAAGAACTGACCAGCTTTTTCAAATTTAATAAGAAACAGGATACCTCATTGCAGAATCTATGGGATACTATGAAGGCATATCTAAGGGGAACATCGATAGCTTTTACAGCAAGTAGAAATAAGGAAAGAGAGAGGAAGCGGAAAGCTCTAATAAAAAGAATAGAGAAAATGGAAAATAAGCAAATGGAAACCCCGGGGGAACGAGCAAATTAGAAATGAATTAGCGCTAGTTAAACATGAAATGAATATTTTAGACCAAGAGAATTAATTAAAAAATATTATATACAAAACAAAATTATTTTGAGCACGCAAATAAATCTGGTAGGTGGCTGGCATATAAATTAAGAAAAGAAAACCAGAAAAGAACGATATATCAATTAGAGGATAAAAATGGAATAATAGAGACAGACCTGGAGAAAAAAAAGGAAATCGCAAGAGAATATTTTGAGGATCTTTATAAACAAGAGGATCTTTATAAACAAGACTTAAATAAAATAGAAGAATATTTGAATGAAGGAACTCTGTACCCTTTATTGGATGATAAAAAAGAGCTGCTTAATAGAGTGATAACTTTAGATGAATTAAAGGCAGCAATTCAAAACAAAAAAGAAACAAAACACCAGGGCCAGATGGGGTAACAAATGAATTATATAAAGAGATAGGTGCCACACTAGAGAGTATGCTATTAGAGGTCTGCAATGAGGTATTATTGGAAGCAAAAATTCCAGAATCATGGAAGGAAGCTTACATAACATTGATTCCGAAAGAGGGTGCAGATGCCAACCAAATAAAGAATTATAGAAAGATTATAAAATTTTTATGGCAATAATGGCAAAAAGATTAAAGAAAGTACTTAGCAACAAAATTCATTCGGATCAAAATGGCTTTCTTCCCATGAGGCAGATTAGATATAATACAAGAATAATAATAGACATATTAGAATATTATGAAAAACATCCAGGAAACCAAGTGGCCTTGGTCTTCCTGGATGCGCAGAAGGCTTTCGATAATTTAAATTGGGACTTTATGAAGAAGCAGATTAACTTGATGGACTTTGGAGATAATTTTGTAAAAATGTTAAATGCAATTTATGCTATGCAAAAGGCTAACGTATTATTAAATGGAGAAATTACTAAATCATTAAAGATAAGGAAGGGTGTCAGACAGGGATTCCCTCTTTCACCTCTGCTTTTCATAACAATTTTAGAAACTTTGTTGGATAGAATTAGATTAAATAAAAAAATCAAAGGAACCAAATTTAAAAGTCAAGAGTATAAATTACAGGCCTTCGCAGATGATATGGTATTTGTCATAGAAGACCCAATAGACTCGGGGCCAGTTTACTAAATGAAATAGATAAATTCAGTAAACTAGCAGGATTAAAAATTAATAAGGAAAAAACTAAAATGCTAATTAAAAATTTACCAAATAGTAAACACAAAAAATTGGAAGAAAAGATGGGATTACAAATTGTAAATAAGATCAAATATTTAGGCATCTGGTTAAGAGCTAGAACATTAAATCTGCGGGAGGACAAGTATACCCAATTACTGAAAAAGATTGAAAAGGATTTGGAAAATTGGAATAAGATGCAAATTTCATTATTAGGCAGAATAGCAACAATCAAAATGAATGTTCTACCCAAAATACGATATCTATTTCAAACAATTCCGATATTATTGGATAAAAAAATATTTAAAGAATTAGATAAAATTGTGATGAAATTTATTTGGGCAGAGAAAAAAATGAGAATAAAAAAATACATTTACAAGATAACAAAAGCAGATGTGGATTTGGACTCCCTGCCTGGGAGATCTATTATAAAGCAGTGGCATTAGTATGGATAAAAGATTGGATCAATTTGTGGAACAATAGAATTCTAAAATTGGAGGGCCACGACTTACAATTAGGGTGGCACGCATTTTTGTGGAACCCAAATAGCCAAAACAATCTATACTTTACTAGACATGGATTCTGAAAGTCATTAATTAAAATTTGGGCTGACATCAGAAGAAATTATTATCCCAAAATTCCGAGGTGGTTTTCAATGATGGAGGCAGTGTTCCACTTAAATACGATGGATATCAGTAAAAAACTGAAGTACCATCAAATATTACATAAAGAGGGAAGAATTAAAATGATACAGGAACTTGAAGCTCTAGGGATAGTCATTGATAATTGGTCATATTTCCAAGTAAAATTGAGATATAATAAAGATGTAAAGGAATATGGAATTGAGGCAAAAGATACGCATTTAGACAAAATATTCTCAAGTTCTGAGAAAGGGTTGATTTCTAAACTATATAATTATATATTAGAACATGAAACAGCTGAGAGAATCGTGAAAGGACCTATGTTAGCCTGGAAAAAATTTTTTGATCACAGTATAGATCTGGATGACTGGGAAGAAATTTGGCAAAAAAATCTCGTACTAACTAAATCAGTGGCACATAAGGAGAATTTGTACAAAATGATGTATAGATGGCATCTGGCACCCTCTAGATTGGCCAAAATATTCCCAACAGCAAACCCATGCTGTTGGAAATGCAAAGGTAAATTTGGTACTTATTTCCATCTAGGGTGGACCTGTCCTGAGACAAAGAAATATTGGTTAAAAATAAAAGAGTGGATAGAAGAAATTATAGAGTGTGGGCTGGAGTGGAAATCTGAACTGTTCTTGTTGGGAATGATTAAAGGGGATTATACCACTAAAGTAAGATATCTGACCATCCACTTATTGACAGCGGCACGGATTTCATTAGCACAATATTGGAAGAATCCAAATGTACCACCGATACATATTACTATTCAAAAAATGTATGAGTGTGCCCAATTGGAGACGCTCACGCTCAAAATCAATGGGAAGGAGGACACAGATTATTATAGGATATGGGACAAATGGTACAACTGGGTAAACCATAAAGGGAAAACACGTAAATGAACCCTAGAAACAAATTATATGCAACTGTCTTTATGAAATGTACAAGAATAACAAAGGTGTTAAATATTCTTTTCTTTTATATAATTATTACTATATTCACTATATCTT
>NW_020769926.1:14860-40012 GCF_900518735.1 Pseudonaja textilis
TATTCTATTCTATTCTATTCTATTCTATTCTATTCTATTCTATTCTATGAAACTGTGGAACCAGAAGTATAGATGAACCCTAAGCTGCAAGTTTTTTTTTTAAAAAAAATCTGTAATGATTTGCACAACATTTCCCACCATATCTCTTCTTTCTATGATAGTCATAATTTGCTTACCTCCATCTCCACCCACTAAACTTAAAGAGGCAACAACTGGCATCTAACTATCAATCACAGAGTTTTCTGAAAAGCCATGATTTCCCTATAGCATCACTCCTATTGTAACCACAATCAACATTTACAAGAAAACCCACACCTCTCCTACGGAAGCCAACACCTGACAAGCCACTTTAACTGACCTATTAAAACCAACTAGATATATCATCAAATCCACATTCCTATTGTAGAATAGGAATAGTAAACCAACTAGAAAATCACTTCTTCATTCCTACTCTATGATATATTGTCAGAGCCAATATATTTTCTCATTTCTCCTATACTTCCATATTCTCAGGGGGAGTTCTTCAGTTTTGCCTCTCACTCAGGAATACAATCACTGCAATTCTTCTGATAGCTCCAAAAGCATAAAACAGCAGACAGATTAACAACAAAATCTCCTCCACTATGTTTGCACTCTTGAGTTACATCATTTGGCTGTCATCTAGAAAAATACTTATGGTAACAAACACAACTCAGAAATCAATAACAAAGTTAGAAGTAACCTATAAGAGTTGGATGCTTGTTTTATTTTAAATAAAGATTAATAACTAAATAGTATTAGATATATATTTAAAGACTGGTTTACTTATATTTTTTGTTATATGTTGATGCTTACGTGAGGTCCCCATATCTCATCTACATCTTCAATTGTTTCAATTGATTTATTATATAATTTAATCATCTCATTCCAAGTCTGTGCAGTATTTAAACAATGTACCTGTTAAAAAGATAAGCACACAAAGCTCAGCCAAGAAAAGAATTCTAAGAATAGAATTCTTCACTCTATGAAGTTCTGGTTATAGTTATATATGTTTAGAATATTACTCTATACTCTAAGGATTATTTGAATTTTTGTTACGGGTAGTCCTCACTTAACAACCATTTGTACAACAACTCTATTAATAATAAAATAGTTTACAGAAAAAAAGTAAACATATAAAAGTAATAAAAATTGTGAATAAAAGAAAGACAAGATTGAAATTCCAAAAAAGATTAAACTATAGGAAATATATTTTCTTACATAAAATATAAGAAAAATCATAGTGTCCATGATAACCACAATGATGTGATCGCTGACCTTGAGCCAGACCTCTTGGAATGTAAAGTCAAGTGGGATTCTTACCATATTTCCCCGGAAATATGACCTACCCTGAAAACAAGCTCTAACCCAATTTTCATGCCTCTGCCCCATAAATGCCCCATCCCACAAATAAGCCCTAGGTTAGCCCCGCCTGCTGTCTGATTGTACGATGAGACGAGGCGCAGGTGTAAAAATCAAGTTAGGGCGGAGTTGGGGAATAGAGCTGCCCCATACACCTTGCACCCACTTACCTAAGGACCACTGTAACAGGCATCCCATGCTCTGATATCTGATGCGCTGCTGCCCAACTTCTGCAACCACTTGCGGCTGCTCATAGCTGGACCCCATCTGGCGCACCATGCTGCTGCTGCCACTCATGGCAGCACACCACGTGGTTTGTCACATTGGTGCTGCCGCTCACAGCAGGATGCCACATGGCTCATCAAAGCAGTGCTACCGCTCATGCACACAATGGCACAACACAACATATAGCCTCTTGCCATGAGTGGTGGCATTGACATGGTGTCCGGATGTGAATGACTACAAGTGGCTGCAGAAGAACTTTAGTTTTCATTCCTATAAAGTGTCAACCATTTTTTTCCTTGACTCTAGCCATTGATACATTTTACTCCAGACTTCATAATACTCTGTCTTACCCTTATCTTTGATTTCTAAAATTAGTCTGTCCATCTCTGCACAAACTAATATTTTCCTTATTATTTCACTTTCTGTAAGGGTATCTTCATTCTTCCAGTTTGGGCATACACCAATCTCACAGCTATTATTTGTATCATTAAATATATTGTTCCATTACTGTATTTCTCATTAATAATTCCCAATAAGAACGTTTCTGGTCTGAACTCTACTTTCTGGTTAACCATCTCTTCTATCCAAACCTTTATTTTCCACGAGTATTTTTTTGCTTTTATCCATTTCCAACACATAACAATAGGTCCCTATTTCTATGTTACGTTTCCAACAATGTGGTGATATACTTTTACTAATTTTGGCCAATCTAGTTGGAGGAAGATACCATCTGTAAAACATTTTATATTGGTTCTCTTTATACGAAGTTGTCAATGTTAATTTTCTATTTCTTTCCCATAACTTTTGCCAATTGTCTAACTCAATATTATAACCGAAATTTTGAGCCCATTTTATCATTACTTCTTTGACTTGTTCCTCCTCCATTTTATATTCTAGTAGATAGTTGTATATTCTGTTAATTATTTCCCCCACATTCCTAATAGTATCTTATCCAATGCCATCAATTCTCTCTGTATGTCCCATTCTTTCTTGTCTTTCTTGTATCTTGATTGGATTTGTAGGTATGCCAATGGTGGGCTGCACTTTCACTGACAGGGGGTTTGCTGGTTGTGAGTGCACAAGCCACTTTGGGGCTGCAACACAGCTTCAAACAGACAGCTAATCGATTCAGGCAGCTCCGGTGAGTACAGCAGGGCGATGCGGAACACACCTGGGCACTCTGGGTGAGGGAAAAGTTAGTTATTTAGGGAAAGCATAGCACAAAGGCAGGTGGGCGGGCCCAGCCAGAGATCACAGCAAGGGGTTCACCTGAACTCCGCCGACCACTCAGCAGCCACCACTGCATAGAACTGTGAAAGAATAGTAGTTGGGAAAATTGATTGTGAAAAATTTAAACAACTCAAAAGAATCTAAAACCACTGCTTTTTGTTTCTGTCTCCAAAAATTATTGTTCATTAAGAAATGATGGCTTCAATAGGTAGAAGAAACAGCTCTGCTCAACTTTCTTTCCCCGTATCTTCTCAGTCCTAGGGAAGATAACTGTCAACTTTAGGAGTAGGCCAGGGTAAGAAACAGACACTAAAGAATACCAGAAATGGCAGTTGATTATTGTAGAGTAGAACAACAGAATCTTGAAAGCCTATGCACGTTTCTCTTTATCCCATCTTATAATAAATAACCAAGAAGGGATTATTATAAATTTCTTTTTTTACACTTGCTTCAGTGTCTGGACTGGGTAATGTTTTTTGCAAGACCCTCTCTGACTATTCTTTCAAACCTTCCCCAAAGGTATCTCTAAATTCCTTTGCATAATGTCAGGGTTCCAACTCACCAACTCCAAATTCCGAGCACAGAAAAAGGCAAAAGCCCTTCACAGTCTCTACTTTTCCATTCTTTTTTTTTTCTAAGCCATTCAGGTGACTGGAGCTTTAGATATGGAACAAGTGTTAGTATTTTCTCTGCCTTTCTTCCTAAGAAAGAAACCTGATCCAAATAGCTTATTTCAAAATGATAACACATAAAGTACAAAAATCATAAATCAATTTACCTTTTCCATAGTTGCCCTGTAAGCAAAGTCAGTCCTTCCATTCATCTCCCACAATATATAGTTTACGTCAACTGGCATGGGAATTTTGTCCTCCCCATATCTGTATACAACAGAAGCACAGTACCGTATCTTTTCAAAGAGTGTAAAGCCATAGTAAGGATTCAAGTGTATTTAACTTCTGTCTACCTCCTTTCCAATAAATCTTCCAATTTTGCTAGCATTTGTCCTTTGTCAAATAATACTGGAACAGTTTTCCACAGACCAGAGAGAGCCCTCCTCCCTTTTCAGGGACATTAGTGGGACAAGGGTCTAAAAAGTCAAGATGACAGTTGTGACTATGTGATTGGAATCTGTTCCTTTGTGCACATATAAAAAGGGGTAGGTCTATAATAGGACAGTTGTGGCTACCATCTTGATTTCTTTTGACTCCTTCAATTCTTGTCATGAAGAGTTGGGGAAACGGTCTATAATACATACTTCCTAATGCATCTTTTTCTCTTTCACACTGTTTTAGTTTTACTTACATCTCAACTTGAGGATGAAAGTCCTGAGTATAATGGCTCTGTAATGGGCAGCCATATTTGTCTATATCAAATATCACTTCCTATGAAAAAGACAGTTTAGCATGGTTAAAAAACAAAAAAAATGCATCAGTTAATTCACTAAAATAAATTAGTAATTCATACCTTGTTTTCTTTATGTCTTTTGTCTCTGAGATACTTTCTAATATGAGAGAAAGAAGTTCTGAATTGTAATTGTAATATTCCAGTATTAGACACTGCATTCAATATTCTTTATGCCATCTGCACTAGATAAATGATTCAGCCTTTCACCACTTTGTAAGGAAGATAGAGTCCCCAGGTTTTTGATGGCTCCTACACAATGTATTTTATACATATGAAAATGTAGAGGATGGATATGAAACAACCAATCTAATTACTATTATCAATAATTAAAGATATTTCCAGGTTATGTGCCAATGAAATGTCTATTATTATTGTAGTCAGTTGCATGCATAGTCAGTCATCTTTAAGCTGGATTTGGAATTTTTATCCACCTAACAAATCTTTCCAAGAACCTGGTATATGGGTAGATGTTTGATGGTGTTTAGGTATTGTCACAGATTGCAAATTGTTCCTAATATAGCTGCCTTTTGCAATTGACTCATTGTGATTTGTCAATGCTGATGGTGCTCCAATTGGTTTGGCTATCCTATTAATATCTTTATTTTCTTTTGCAACAGTTATTCTATCTAGAGCTTTTAGTTCTATTTGAGTCTGGTCCACTATTCCAACTGTGTATTAATTGTCTCAATAGTACGTTCCCCACTGAGTTTGGACTTTAAGATCTTCCTCATACTGTGTTCACTTCTAATCTTCTTGATTTCAGTGCATTTGATATTGTCAGTTTGAAGGATGCTCAGCTATTTGTAGTAATTGTTTTCATCCAGAGTCTTTATGTTATCTCCATAGGACATCTGGATTTCTTTCTTTCTTTTCACTATTTTTTCCCTGTTAATGGCGAGAGTGGCATTTTTGTCCAGTCCACATTCTATTGCAATGTTTTGGCTGTATGTACAGGCAATGTTGAGCAGCAATTTTATTTTAAATGGTTTTCCATGTTTAAATGCATGCACATGTAAATGATGTGAGGTAGCCTGGCAGGTGTTTTTGTTGTTTGATAGCCATGGTTTGACTTGATAGAGGAATCTGTGGAACAACAAACAAACACTAGTGGTGATAGTGAGTTTCCTTGAAAATATTTTCTTTTGATAGCAATAGCACTCAGACTTATATACCACCCCATAGTGCTTTACAACACCCTCTGGCCAGTTTACAATGTCAGCCTACTGCTCCCAACAATCTGGATCCTCATTTTACTGACCTCGGAAGCTGTGTCAACTTGATATTAATCTTTTCCGGTCTATCATTATTTATCAGCAACTGTGTCTTTCATTGCGTCCTTGATCTTTGCAGAAAGCTTCTCATGTTTCTACTGACTCATATGGTGGAGAATTGAATGCTTTCCTGTAATTAATCCATGCTATATTCAAGCTGATCTTCCTTCTTTTGTAGTTTTCCAAAATCATCTTTTGATTAGGAGGTGACCTTCTGATGGTTGGGCAATTTTCTTTCTGCTCAGGTGGGAAAAGTTTGTTTTCAGCTAGATCAGGGTATCACGGAGTCATCATGTGACGTATCATGATTTTTTCCACTTTTGCTAAACCAGGCATGGGCAAGGCCAGCAGGTGATACATCCGGCCCATGGACTGCAAGTTTGAAAGCCCTGAGCTAGATGCTACTGGACTGCTACCACATCAGTTACAATTTGAAAGCTGTTGATAAGTGGATAATTGCCAGGTGCTGGCCCTTTTCTTCGATCTTTCATTATCAGGTAGGTTTGGCCAGATATTAACCATTCATCAATTTTACCTTATGCAGTATGCTATTAAATTGCTTGGCAATGAGTGGGTGTAGACTAGTCAGATGTTTCAACCAAAAACCATGCAATTCATCTTTATTCGGTGGTGATCAGTTCTTGATCTTCCTTAACCTTTAATCCACCACTTTTGCTACTATTACAAGTTTTTTTTAAATGGTTTTTTTATTCTTATTCATCTTTTATTCAAGTTGCATTCTTGTTGTATGCAACCAGAACTGTGCTGTTTCTTCTTTGTTAGGTGTTGAGTTCTCTAAAGCCTGTGTTGGATTTTTAGAAACATTTCTTATTCAACTGAAATTGCAGGTTTTGCCTATAGTGTGCATTTTGAGCTTCGTATCTGCTGATCTTCATGCTTATAATTGCCAATAAAGCTGTTGCTTTATTATTTCTAGGACTTTCTTAACCTTTCTTGTTTCTAGGTGGTATTTCTTAATCTGGCATTCTTTGATTTTCTTGTTCTTCAGCTTCTTTTGTTTTCCAGTCTGAGTTTCCATTTTGGTGATGCACTATTTGTCTTTTTAAAAATCACTTCTTGCTACTTGGTTTGTGGGAAGATTATAAGTAAAAAAACCTTTTTGGTCCATTTCTACGCTCAATATTCAGAATTAGGTGCAGTTTTAACCATTTTAAATGTTTAGCATATATGTAATTCTTATGCACTTCTTACCGGGGTATAGTGAAGGTAAAATTCTCACACTCTGAAGGTTTCCTATGATAAAATAGAAAAAGGTGTTTATATAATACTTAAAAAACCAGCATTGCCTAAACATGACTTTTAACCTTCTGTTTCAGTGTCCCCAAATCACATTTTGAGGCTAGTTGGTTAAAACTGTAAAAGTATATTTATAGATCAAATTCTTTCTAGTGAGATAGATAGACAGACAGACAATGATAGATAGATAGATAGATAGATATGATACAGTACCTAACAAAACATTTTACACAATTCTCAACAAATGTAAATTGCTAAAACTATTTAAGTGTTTACATTATTTTAAAAGGCTAGGAGAAGGTAACTGACTAGAATTTCCTTGAAAAATTCTCACTTTTTTAATAATTTTTATTAAAAAAGTTTTCAACAGAATAACCTTTTCAATTTTTAATAAATGGAAAGCATTTTATATGCAAAAATAAAATAAAATACAATATAAATTGCACATGTAACCCAGGTGCACTGTTTATTTTAAAAGCACATAAGAAAAAATGTTTTATCCTTACAGAGGGCAAGCAAGGTAGGAGCTCCCTCTACTGATAGAAGAATTCTGAATTTTTTAACTCTGATTTTCACTTTTAACTTGTAACTCTTACAAGAACTTTGTTCTTAATTCTGTTTTTAAACTCTGGTTTTAACCAGAGTTGCTTAGGTGAGATGGACAATATAGAAATTTAATAAATAAAAATAATAAATAAACAAAAAGTTCCACAGTGTGGGAGACTGCCATGAAGAAGTCACAATTCCAGCCTTTTCCCCTCTTCATTTAGACCTGCTTCCCTCAGGATGAACATATGAACATTGAGACAGCCTAATTCTGGTCAAAGAAAATGATCCTACTAGTACCTGGCACTAGGGGTGGGTTTCTACCGGTTCTGTCCACCTCTGTAGAACCGGTAGCTCTGAAGAGCAGCAGACATAGAACTGTTTCTATGTTTGATAATGTTTTTGCCCACCCATCCACCCAGGCTCTTTCCTGACCTTTATTTCCTTATTTTTTCAACTTCAGCTGCTGTGCGAGACACAGCTGCAGTTAAAAAAAGCAGGAAAAAAGGGCTTTTTGAAAGGCTGCTTCTCTGCACACAGCATGCTGATGACGATTTACAGGCGCATCGGCAGTGTGCAGGGAAGCACATCGTAAATCACCGAACCTCGTAAATGACCAAACTGGTAGTTAACCTCGTTGGATCCCACCCCTGCCTGGCACTAAAGAATGTAGGGAATTAAAAGTTAAACAACAACATCTTGAAATGGGTCCACAGACCTATTGGTAATCAATGTAGTAATCTAAGTAAGCCTAGACGTCACACTGCTTAAAGCACTTCCTGTCAGCAATCAGACCATTACATTTTGAATCAGTTGTGGTTTCAGAGTCTTCTTTTAAGGGCACACCAAATAAAGTATATTGTAAACAGTTTCACCATAGGGTGATGGAATCACTGTTGCAAGGACATTCCAGTCCAAATGCTTGGGTGTATGACTGTGAGTGACTGGAGAAGGATGGCAGAGCCATTAGGTCTTTGAGCAAGGGGATTGGTGAGCAGAGGGAATGATTATTTTGGGGGATATAGGGCAGGACAATATATCTCAGTATTGATGGGCGTGGGATACAAGAACCAGAGCAGTGGTGGGATTCAAAATTTTTACTACCAGTTCTATGGGCGTGGCTTGGTGGGTGTGGTGTGGTTTGGCAGGCATGGCTTGGTGGATGTGACAGGGGAAGGCTAGTGCAAAATACCCATTCCCTCCCCACTCCTGGGAGAAGGTTGGTACAAAATCCCATTCCTTCCCCACCCCACTAAGCTGCTTTCCAGCTTGTTCTCCTGTGCAGGGCAACAAAAGACGACCCAGCCAATCAGCTGAGACTCAGGAGGTAGAGAATAGATGGGGGGAGGGCCAGTCAGAGGTGGTATTTGCCAGTTCTCCGAACTAAAATTTCCACTATCAGTTCTCCAGAACCGGTCAGAACCTACTGAATGCCACCTCTGAACCAGAGGATTGGCCATTACACAGGAAGATGCCCCTGATGATAAAATAGAAAAAAGTGTTTATATAATACTTATATACTTATATTGGTGATGTGTTCCAGCCCCCTAAGCTCATCCTCAGTTCCCAGACAGTATACCCTTGGAGGCCCTGAGGTTCAGCTGCAGCTGCTAAATATCAAGTTGGTTAATAACAAGGCTAGCCTTATTCAAGATCTCATTCAAGAAGAGCAAGCTGACCTGATAGCAGTATTCCAGTATTTGAAGGGCTGCCATAAAGAAGATGGGATCAAATTATTCTCCAAAGCACCAGAGGGCAAGACAAGAAACAATGGTTGGAAACTAATCTAAGAGAGAAGCATCCTGGAATTAAGGGAAAACTTCCTAACTTCCTAACAGTGAGGACAATTAACCAGTGGAACAGCTTGCCTTCAGAAATTGTGCTCCATCACTGCAGATTTTTAAGAAAAGTCTAGACCAGTGGTTGCCAGCCAGTGGGCCGGGGACCACTGGTGGTCTGTGTGAAAATTTTGGTCATCCACAGAGAAATGTCACCCCCAAAGCAATTGTATTGCATTGTAAACAACACGAAGTAGTGAGGGGAGGGGGGAAAGGGCAGAGGGGGGAACTTGCCCCATCTGTCCCACATGCCCGGCCTTACCACCGGGCTGCTTTCCACTTCTATCTTTCTTCAGCTTTTGGCTGTGTTAGGAATGTAAGTCACCTAACAGGTATTTGGGTTAGCAATATATAAACCAGGATAGACATTTTAATACTGTCTCTTTAAGAGAATCCTAAAAGTGTAATTGGGTGTGGTTTCTCAAATGGCCATAAGATGGAGCCAGAAACCTGGGTTGTCTTAGTCTTAGTCTCAGTGAGTCTCTATTTCCTTCTGTTGGAGAATATTGCCGTTTCCTCTTAATTGACTCCTATTCCTGGATTTGATGCAAGTCTGATACTGAACTGTTTTTGACACTGGACTTTATTATTGGATTATCCCTGGATTGAAAACTGACTGATTTACTTGTGAATGACTTTGGATTGCTTGTTTGGACTTTGCTTAAACCATTTCTGGAAGTAAAAACCTACATTTACTGTGCCGTGTATCTGTGTGCTGTGTGTGTATTATTCAAACACTACTCTCAAATACGTCTCCCTGTATGCGCTTATTCTCCTAATGGGGAATTACCTTAACAGGCTGCACTCAAGGAAAGCAGCAGAAGTCTTTCTTTCTCTCCCCCAAACTCCGCCAGAAATGAGACTTTGGGACCCTGCAAGGCATCCTGCTCCAAGGGGCTGTGCCAGCGCAACAAGTCTCACAAAGACTTATTTCTGGTGGAGTTTGGGAGAGAGAAAGAAAGACTTCTGCTGCTTCTGCTGCTTTCCTTGCATGAAGCTCTCCCCCTGAGAAAGGAGCTGGAGACGGTATCCTGTGATCCCAAATAAAGAATGATCGATTGGTAGGAAAACGGAATGGGGAATTTTCCTGCAGACTTTTTGGGGGGGATTTTCCCAGGATCTGTGGTCCGTGGGATTTAAAATTATGAGTTTGGTGGTCCCTGAGTCCAAAACAGTGATGGTATTCTACTGGTTCGGCCCAGTACTGGCGAGCCGATAGCACCGATGAACAGAGACTGAACCAGTTCTCTCCACCACTCTGCTGTTGGGTCCACCTGCCCACCTGGGCTCCAATACTCACCTTTATCTGCTGAATTTGAAGCGTAGCTGCTTTGCGCAGCACAGAATAGTGCCACGCGGCAGTTGGTGAAGTGACTGGGATCATGCAGGCTTGCAGGAGGTGAATTAGAATGCCTCTGGGCCTGCGCAAACACCTCTGGGCCTGCGCAAAGTGCACATTTGGTGCATGCACACACGCTAAGTGTGTGCACGTGCGCAAAGCGTGCCCACCAAGCCACACCCACCGAAACGGTGGCAAAAATATTTGAATCCCACCACTGGTCCAAAAGGTTGAGGACCTCTGCTCTAGTCCAACCCCTGCTCAAGCACGAGATGCCAAGCCATTTCAGACAAAGTTGTTGTGGCTTGTCCAGTCTCATTTGAAGGCCTACAGCGATGGAAATATCTGAAGGCAAGCTATTCCATTGATTGATTGTTCTCACCATCAGGACTTTTCTCCTTAGTTCTAGGCTGCTTTTCTCCTTGGTGAGTTTCTACCCATTGCTTCTCGTCTTGCCTTTTGGTGCTTTGGAAAAGAGTTTGACCCTGCTCAGCTTTGCTGAACACTGCTATTATGTCTCTCCCTAGTCCTTCTTTTCATTAGACTACCCAATTCCTGTTATCATTCTTTGTATTTTAGCTTCCAGTCTCCTAATCAACCTTATTACTCTTCTCTGCATTCTTTCCAGAGTTTCAACAAGCTTTTTATAAAGAGCCTTCTTTACAGAGCCTGAAAATTGTTCTCAGAGAAATTGTAAAAATCATGCCTTAGATATTAATTTTATAAAGGAAATATGTTTATATGAAAAGTTTAAATCTGGAAATTTTATGAAATGAAGGATTTATTGGGCACAAATCCATACACGTAAATCAAAACACAGGAATAAAGAATTATAGATTCTACTTTCTTCTTGTAACAGTATAATACACAATCAAAATACTATATGGCTAATAAAAATATTTATATTTGTTACATTCACAGACACACTAAACATTTTATTGTTTTAATATTTAGCTTTGTTACAAGAAACATAAGCAGATAACACAAAAGTAGAAAAGGAACACTTACTTGTTTACAATTATGCTTTTCCATGGAGGACAGCCAACACGTATGTGAGAAATCTAAAAAAAACCACCACAGTTAAAATATCCACACGTTTCTCAAAGTAGTTGCCATATGCCCAAATGTTGTCTGTTTTTCTTTTTATATCATGCCATTTCTTGCTTTGATTTCAAAAAGTGTCCAATCTATTCTTTATAACGATGGGGTTTATGTGTAAGCAGTAATTGGAGAGCAAAATATGGTTTTTCAGAGAGTATACCTCCATATTTTATCCCCACAATATTATGAATTAAGTTGGGTTGGTAGGGAATGACAGCCTGATATTGAGTTTCTTGATCATATGATCATATTTTAATTATCATATTTCACAGTTTCTCTGGTTTTATGAGATATTGAAGCCATTTGGATATTTCATTATTGTTGTGAAATAATGAGGATTTAGCTATTAACATTTAGGGCACTATTTATTAGGCTGGGGGAGAATATGACCAGTTGCTTAACACTATAATTCAAATGGTGTTTTTGTTTGAGATGTGCATATGCCAAGAGTTTCATTCAGAATACTTTTACAGCTAAGGAAAAAAAATGTGTCTATTCCTCAAATATACCACCAAAGTTCCCACCATCCACCCAGAGCTTAAAAAGCTTCTTGGATGAGAAATGAAATATCTTCAAAGAAAAAACCAGAAAGTTCAATTGCCTCTTGAAAAAAAAAGCACCTTCGGGACAACCATGACCTGGATGACTGAGAATTTCCATACACATACCACCAAAGGTACTGATTCTCAAATTCTTGTGCAATTTAATCTTTCAGATAATAATAAAAAAATTAAATATAACGCAGAAATGCAAGTACTTCAACACCCATAGAGGAGAAGGAAAATGGAGAGTGTGACTGCACAAGTGACCAACTGAACAATTACAATTATAAGTCTGTCTCTTGAGCATTCCTACCGAAGGCTGAATAGCAAGCTCACTTACAGGAGACAGGGACATGATTAAAAGTCAGAAAACTAAACACACCTTTCAAAAAAGATGTTGGTTACAAGGAGGGATGGAAACCACTACTAATTTTTATTGCAGACATTACTAATTCTTATTTTAACGGAAATAAACGGGTGGAATTCAAATTTTGTAACAACCAATTCTGTGGGCATGGCTAGGTGGAAGTGGCTAGGTGGGCATGGCTTTTTTCTTTTTTTTGGCAGCACTCCCCCCGCCTTTTTTGGGCCTTCTGGGCCTCAGGTAAGGGAAGCCTCCTGCGGGGGTGTTTTTCTCCCAGAAGGCTTCCCTGGGGCTCAGGAAGGGAAAAAAATGGATCCTAGGAAGCGACATGCAGCACCAGGGAAGCCTTCTGGGAGAAAAACGCTCTGCGCTCTGTTTTGGGGCCTTCTAAGACTCAGAGAAGCCTCCTGGGGGGTATTTTTGCTCCCAGGAAGCTTCCCTGGGGGCTCAGGAAGGCAAAAAATGGAGGGGGTGGGCCTCAGGGAAGCCTCCTGGGCGAAGCAGTAAATTAGGGGAATCCCAGCACAGCTGATCATAGGAACAGCTGATTGTCAGGAAGGGGGAAAAAGAAATACTTTAAGGAGTGACTGGGTGGGGAAGAACACAGTCAGCAATGTCGGCATGTGTGCTATGTTGCGCATGCGTGATAAGGACTGACTGGGCAGGGAGGGGAGGGGTGGGCAGAGAGGGGCAGGGCCAGCCAGGGGCATGATTTGCCAATTCTCCAAACTGCGCAAAATCATAACAACTGGTTCTATAGAATCAGTCCAAATCGGTAGAATCCCACGCCTGGAAATATAATATGTAAAACTGAGAATTAAGTGTTATCTTCATCATTCTCAATGATCATCACAAATGCAAGTTTATTGTGTTACCCTGCTGAGGTAGGAGCCAGTATTTGTACAATATAGCCTGGCCACACACAAATCCACAATCCAGCTGAAGATAAACATCAAGAAGAGGATATAAAAATCTCCTTGAAATTTTTTTTTTAAAGAGATACTTAAAGGTGGAACTAATAAGATCTTGGATTATTGTTTAATATCGAAGTTATAATGTGATGGCTTCCGGTCTAGAAATAGTTACAAAGAATGCCTGTTTACTTGATTGTAGTACTGATACAAAACCCTTAGAACACTGAAATGGAGAGAAGAAAGTTTTTTATCTATATAAGGACTGTTGTCTAGTGTGTGATTGATGATAGATGCCAACTTTTAAGAATAGCTCAAATTTGTTGAAGACAAACTGAATTGGGAGAACATAAAAAGTTATGTGGACAATATTCAGCCTAAAATGGATTTTGATGTGAAAAAAGAGAGTATGAGTCTTTTAGTGGAAGTTCAATGTTTTCCCACTCTAGTGCTGACATCATTTGTCAACAGGCTGGTCAAATCCAAGCTATAAAATCAGAGATAAAACTTTAATTTTTAGGACCTATGTATAAAAAGATAAAAATGTTCTGAAAGCATACGTTCTCTCAGTAAATAACTGATCAAGTATTTATTAATTTTATTGTGGTAATATAGTCCTTTTTTTTTCTGATGCTGATTTAACCATTCAGTTTTAAGTCTAGGACTGGAGGCGTTATCAGGCATGGTTTGCTATCAAAGCCATTACCTTAGAGACATGGTGGAGCAGTGGTTAGAATGCAGTATTATAGGCTAATTCACTGCTCATACCAGCAGTTTGATCCTCACCAGCTCAAGGTTGACTCAGCCTTCCACCACTGGTGCTATTGCTATTGCTTAGCATAGCAGAACCTTAAAGACATGTCAGTTACTAAAGAACATCTGCACATTCCTCTTTAATTGAAAAGCTCAGTTTAATTAGGTCATCCTACAGAAAGTGACTCTATGGAGATAGCATGTTGATAGATGACTTTGCATGGAGTTTCCACAACATTACACTACTTGTAGGTCTCCTTAATAATAAAAAAAATGAAGATTAAAAAAAGTAAGTGTTTCATTAGCTGCATCTGAATAATGCTGTAGGGTGACCCTCATCAAATAAATAGATTACCCTCAATGGAAAATTATAAACATTTTCTACCACATATATTCTGGAAAATAATAACTCTTGAGAAAAAGATAAAAGACAGCCACTACAAAGCATCATTTTCTACAATAATAACATTTTTAAAAGCAAAAACAAAAACTTAACATAAAAACAGAAGGAGAGGAAAACAGAATGGGAGAAAATTATGAGAGTTGTGCGCATATTTTATTTTTATTATTTACCAAAGTCATATGCTATTTATTTTGCTTTCCCTTTAACTTATACCTAGGTATCTATTAATTGGAAGCAAGAATGTGAAAGTCCTAATTATTGTGGGTATTTGTCTTTTTCAAAACTTTAGCCCAACTATAAAAGTTTATTAATTGGAGCTTTATGCACAGATAATTATTTATGCAAAAATGCTTGCACAAAAATAATAAATCAGAAAGTCAGTAAAATACTGTAAGTTTTCTTCAGAAAGGAGTAGCTACTCAGAGAAACTCAGATCATTTCAGAAGTAGACCATGCATTACTTATTACTGATTACAGTTTTACAGGTCTAAATGCAACATATTTCTTTAGTAAATGTCATTGTGAAAATTGTACTGACCAATCCCAGGTCTCATTCCAATTATAGTAAAAGATAATAAAAATATTTTTCTTTCTTTATAAAATGCAGAATCTTTCCTTTTTTTATAATCAATAACCAATAGTATTGAATTCCTTCAGCCTCCTCCTCCTTACATTACTTGGGAGTTTAATTTCAACTGTAATTATTTATTATAATTTATTATTTAGTTAACATACCTTGCTTTTAGTTAAGCATGTTTTTCCAGATTGTGAAGGCTCTAATTGAAATGTCACAATACCCTGAGATAATGCTCTACATGGAAAAGAACACATATGAAAAAAATAAGATAACTCACTGTATTAGAAGATATATTTAGTATGTGTGTCTATAAACACACAGACACACAATCTGCATGTATTTTTCTGCTTTCATATTATTAGTAAACTAACCTATCTACTTATTACGAACTCGACTTTCATAAAAAAAATAATAAAACAATTGAAAATGCTCCTTTTCACGCATAAGTTGAGCATTCAACATATGTGTCTATAAAATTATTCCATGTTTATATGTTTGATAACCAATATGTGAGAGAAAATATTCACAGTTGATACATAACAATACTCCACAACCTCTTAAGTTGAACTAGCTAATTTCTACACAAGATAATAAACAAATATCAGAACTGACAATATTTAAAAAAAAAATCCAGGAGAGAAACATTTCAGTTATTTCTCTGAGCTCAAGGTCAATTATATATAAAGGACTAACAAGCACAACTTAAACAAATTGATATAAATACATTTCATGATGAAATAGCAGGGCTAAAATTCATTAGAAATTTAACATAATTTCTTATGGATTAAACCAAAACTATAGTGCCTTTGTGTCTTCTGGTTACTTAGATAAGAATGTCAGCTGTAATAGCTACTTGTTGAACTTTTGTAATTCTAGCTAACTTTCACCTCTCATGTTACTGTCCCCTCCTTTTTGCCCCAGCCAATTATATGTATATACATTCTTCTTTTTTCTTAGCTCTAAAATCCAGTTATTTGATGAACATAATTCACAAAAGCTTAAGTAACAATGTGCTTGATAGTCTTTTATATATCATAAAACATTTGGGTTTTTTTTTTCCAGCAAGACTAAATATGATCATTGCCCTGGCTCCTATGTGATGACCAGGAGTGGTATTCAGCCGGTTCGGACTGGTTCAGGTGAACCAGTAGTGGAAATTTTAAGTGGTTTGTAGAACCAGCTAATACTACCCCTGACTAGCCCTGCCCTTGCCTGCCTGGTCACCAGGTTGCCGCTTGCCCCTGCCTGCTCACCACTTGCCCTGCCTACCCACTTGCCCCACCCTGCCCTGCCCACCCGCCCTGCCCAGTCACTCCTCATCTTGCCATTGCTAACCTGCCTTCGCCCACCATAACCATTCCTGCCTGTCCTCTGCCGCGGCCATGATCTCCCTGGGTGAGTGATTGTGCAAGCCCCGGGGGAGTCGACTCCCGACCTGTCCTACCTGCCTTCGCCACTGTAAGCGCCGGTGGAGTGTTGACTCCCGGGCCAGCCTAGGCCGCTGTGCTGCCTCCCCAATGTCCCTGGACTTTCCTGGCTTGCTTCACTGCTGGCCCCACAGCTCTATCCAAAGCTTCCCTTGTTTCCCAGAGCTTCCTGGATCTTCCTGCTTGCCTCTGAATGCTGGCTGAGAAGCTGCATGGCCGTGCTGGCTGGGAAAGCACTCTCCCCACTGGCTACCAGGGAAGCTGCATAGCTCTGCTGTCTGGGAGAATGGGAGAGCATTCTCCCCCCTGGCTTTCTGGGGAAGCTGCATGACTTAGCCTGCGCAGGCTGGGAGAATGGGAGAACATTCTCCCCCGACCACCAGGGAAGCTGCATGGCTGATGTTGAGTTGGCCACACCCACCCAATCACATGACCACCAAGCCACACCCACCAAGTTACGCCCACCAAGCCACACCCATAGAACTGGTGGTGGTACATTTTGAATCCCACCACTGTTGGTGACACTATTTCATTGGAAATCTTGATTCTAAATATATTTTCTTTAATTTCTACAAACTTTCCTCTCTCTCTCTCTCTCTCTCTCTCTTAAAAAAAATATTTTATTATATTGTTATAAAACTTGCTTACTACATTACAGGCAGTTTTCAAGTTAACAATAGGGTAGTAATTGAGACCAAAATTTATGTCACTAAATTATCTACTCATAAAGCTTGACATCACATGACTGTATCACTTAGTGATGGTAATTCTGGCAATCTCTGTTACTATCATTAAGTGAATCCCACTGGTTAGCAGGTGAGGATACACCCTAATCTATGAGGGGGTGTAACAACCGAACTTTGTTACTCTCAGTCCCAGGCTGAGACTATCTCCTCTGCTTCCTCTTCAGTCCCCTGCACCTCAGTTATCTCCCCCTGCATATCTGCCCTTCTGGCCACTCTGCACAATAGCAATCCTCAGTTGGGAGTGAACTAGAAACCCAGGACTTTCAACAGACTCAGCCCCACGCCAGTGCATTTGCATTTGCTTTTTCTGTAACTTCCAATAATGGCAACTTGTCCAGTTTATAATTTCTGGCTCTTCTGCAGGGATTCAATATGTGGTTGTTGACTTAAACATCTAAATTTGATGTCTATTTATTATTCTTGCTGCCTTAACAAATAAACAACATAACTAAGGTCTTGTTCTGACCCAAACCCTTTTCCAATAAAACAAACATGAACCAAAGGGAACAGAAACCTCTTACGAATCCCCAGTTAAAAGACTGCTGCAAACTAATTAAATTTGATAAGCACAAGCCTCGCCAAAACTGTGTGAGGCTGCCAAGAATAACAGATCAGGTTACCTAGAAATATTTTACAACACAAGAGTCTTCAAATACTGTTAGGAATATAAGTCACCTAACAGTAATTTGAGTTGGAAATATATAAACTAGGATAGACATTTTAATACTGTATCTTTAAGAAAATGCAAAAACTGTAATTGGGTCTGGTTTCTCAAATGGCTGCAAGATGGAGCCAGAAACCTGGGTTGTTAGTGTTAGTCTCAGAAGAGAGTCTCAGTGAGTTTCTGTTCCCTTCTATTGGAGAGAGTTGCCATTCCTCCTAATGACTGTTACTGATCGTTGATGTAAGTCTGTTACTGAACTGTTTTTTGATACTGGATTTTGATATTTGGATTATCCCTGAACTGAACACTGACTGCTTTACCTGTGAATGACTTGGACTGCTTATCTTGGACTGTGCTTAAACATTTATTGGAAGTAAAAACCTACATTTACTGTACAGTGTATCTGTGTGCTGTGTGTGTGTTATTCTTCACTTCTCTCACTACGTCTCCCTGTATGCGCTCATTCTTCTAACGGGGAATTACCTCAACACTGGTTATGGGCCCAGGCCATACCAGGCTCAGATAACTGAGAGTTGATGTGAATGTACAGTACTACATACAGACAGCTGTTTACTGTTTAACTGTGGTTTACTATCCTGGTAAAGATGGCACAAGACACTTCAACAAGTCTATCACTGATAATCCGGTTGGATAGAACAAACTATGTTTCCTGGTCTATGAAGTGCAGTCTACTTCTGCATAGAGAAGGGTTATGGAATGTAGTTCAAGACCCACCGGATGTAAATGCTTGGGATCCAGAAAATGAGGATGATGCCAAGAAGCTTGTTGACTTTAAACAGAACAACGAGAGAACTCTTTGTATAATTGGACTAACACTGAGTGACCAGCAGCTAGTCCATATTCGTGGAGAAGTGTCTGCTCCTAGGTGTTGGGAGAATTTGAAGAGGATTTATGTTCGTGACGGTGTAGGTGCACACATACTTCTTACATGTAAACTGTTTAGAGCATGTCTTCTGAAAGGTGGAGATATGTTAGTTCATTTGAACTTCATGAAATAACTTTTCAAGACCTACATGAAAAGGAACTGATATTTTCAGAGCTGCATCAAGTTTACATCATTCTTTCCTCATTGGATGAAAGTTATGATGATTACGTATCTTCACTGGAGATCCTGCCCAGAGATAAACTGACATTGACTGACACAACCAGAAGGTTGTTAGAAGAAGCAAGAAGACGGCTGGATAGAGACCAACTGAGGAAGGAACAACCACAAGAAGAGGATTTGTCTTCAACTGCCTATACTGTTAGGAAATGTTTTTCTTGTGGGGCTAGGGGACATATAGCTAGATTCTGTAAGAAAGGAAAACAACAGAATACTAGTAAACACCAGAAAGCCAAGAAAAGGGTTAGTTTTGCTATGTCTAGCAATTCAACTGTAAACCATGATTTGTGGGTTGTTGATAGTGAAGCATCACAATGCATTACTAAAGATAGAAAAAGGGTTGTAAAGATGTCTACAAGTAAGTGACATGTATCATTGGCAAATGGATGGAAGATCAAAGCTTCTGGTAAGGATGCTGCATATTGTTCTTATATAAATGAACATTTAACTATGTTATATATACCTAAACTAAAATTTAATTTATCAGTAAGGGCTTTAGTTAATCTTGGTTATGTAGTAACCTTTAGGGGAGATAACTGTATAATAGAGAAAGAGGGTAGAAGTATTACTGCTACATTAGAGAATGATTTATATGTGATACATGATGACCAGTTGAAGATGCCTAGCTCAGTTTATAACAATGTTAAGCCACATGATGAATGTATACATTTACTGCATAGACGTCTGGGGCACATTAATTTCAAAATGTTGAAACGAACTGTCAAATTGTCAGAGGAAGTAAAATTGAAACCCTGTAGCAAGTATTTAAACTGTAAAGCTTGTAGCCAAGAGAAAAACAAGGTTACTCCAGCAAACAGACTTAATGGGTTTAAGACCAAAGAACCTTTAGAGGTTGTTTTTACTGATATAATTGGTCCTAAGAAACCAAGTTTAGGAGGTGCCTGCTATATTTTGAGTATTATGGACCATTACCCACAATATGGTTTCTGCTATCTCATGAAAAACAAAACAGAAACATTCCAACATTTCTTTAACTGTCTAAGGTTTGCTGAGAGAAAAATGAAAAGTAAAGTAATTACTTTAGTTACTGATAATGGGACTGAGTTTGTTAACAAAAGATGCTGAAATTGGCTGGTGTTAAGTATAAACGTTCTGCACCTTACAGACCACAACATAACTCGTTTGTAGAATGAAGAGAGCAAACATTACAAACCATGGCTTGCACTATGTTATCTGATTCAGGTTTACCTGAAACTGTGGGATGAAGCCACAATGTGTAGTAACCATGTTTTAAACAATGTAGTTAATACAACACCTAGAGAATTGCCATTCACTCGTTGGCATGGCAGAAAACCAAATTTACATTACCTACACACATTTGGAGCTCTAGCATGGGTACATATTCCCTCACAAGTAAGACTGAAAGGGCAACATACAGCTAAGAAGTTATTTTTTGTAGGTTTTGTAGGTAGATCGTTTAGATTCTGGGATCAAGGCACAACTCATGTTTATTGTAGTGCTAGTGCAAAATTTCTAGAGCACGTTGGGTAGAATAAACTGGAACAGGAATCCAGCAATGATATTATTATTGACACCCAAATAGTCCCTAAAGATAAAATCAGTAAACCACAGTTATTAAAGAGGAAGAGGAAGCACAGGAGGAAGCAGGAGAACAGGCACAGGAAGAAATAGAAGAACAGGAGCAGGTGGCACAGGAAAGTCCACCAGTATTACAAAGACGTTCAACCCGAGTAACACGACCACCTGATAGATAACAGGCTAGTGTTGTATGCCAAGTGAATACAGTTCCAAGTAATTATAGTGAACTGAAAATGTATCCTGCTAAGGATCAGGCTGCTTGGCAGAAAGCAGTGGATAAGGAACTGGAATCTTTAAAAAGACTGGAGGTATATGAAAATGTTAAGTTACCACCAGGTAAACATGCCATAGGATGTAAATGGATATATAAACTGAAGACAGGTATAGATGGGACTGTTACCCATAAAGCCAGGTTAGTAGCACAAGGGTTTAATCAGACAGCAAATGACTATGATGAGGTGTTTGCACCTAGTCTGAAGGCTACTACATTAAGGGCAGCATTAGTGTGGGCAGCTAAAGAGAAATATATTGTAAATCATTTGGATGAAGAGACAGCTTATCTGCATGCACCGTTGCAACACACTATATATTTAAAGAAAACTTTAGGTCTCAAAAATGATAATACTGATAAAACTAATGATTGCTGGAAATTGAAAAAGAGTCTTTATGGTTTGAAGCAATCAGGATATGAGTGGAACCAATGTATAGTTAAAGAATTAACTAAGATAGGCTTTGTAGCTGCCATGGCTGATCCATGTTTGTTTAAAAGAGAAACTAATGGTGTAATTTCATTGTTGTTATTATTTACTGATGACATAGCATTAATCACCAAACTGAACAAGAAGCTACTGAGATAATTTCACTATTGGAAAAGAAATTTAAGATAAAACAGTTAGGAGAAATCAGACAATATCTTGGTTTAAAGATAAATAGAACTAGGGGAGGATACAAAATCTCACAGGCAGATAAAATTAACCAATTACTAAAAAGTTATAAAATGGAATTTTGTAAGCCAGCTAAGCCAGTCAGGAGTTTAGCCATACTGATGTACAAAGTCCTATTTTTGATAAGAACATTTATCAGTCCTTGATTGGTAGTTTATCTTATCTCAGTAATTGGTCAAGGCCAGATATCGCATATAGTGTTAATCAATTAGCGAGATTTAACTCTGAGCCGACTGAAAGGCACTGGCAAGCTGCTAAATGTGTGTTAAGATATCTGAAACAAACAATGCATTATGCATTGTATTTGGAGCCAAAAGATGAACTGAATTTGACTGCATATGCTGATGCAAGTTTTGCTACAGACATAAATACAAGAAAATCTACATCGGGTACTGCTGTATTATTAGGAAAAGCATTGATTGGATGGAAATCTATTAGACAGAAACATCTAAGCTTGTCAACAATGGAGGCTGAATTCTCATGTTTGTCTTTATTATGTACAGATTTAGTTTTGTATAAGCAATTATTGATTGATATGGGAATTAATGTAACAGATCCTATTGTTATTTACGAAGATAACCAATCAGCAATACAGATGGCTTCACATATTGCTGTTAAAACGAGAACGAAACAAACAGATTTAAGATATTTAAATGTGAGACAATGTGTGCAAAGTAAGATGATTAAGCTAGAATACTGTATGTCTGAAAACAATATAGCAGATCATTTTACAAAGGCCCAAGGCTCTATAAAGCATAAGGCGTGCTGTGAAGATTATGGAATTAGAATGTAAGGTTGTATATATTATCTTACCCAAAAGGGGAGAATGTTAGGAATATAAGTCACCTAACAGGTATTTGGGTTAGAAATATATAAGCCAGGATAGACATTTTAGTACTATATCTTTAAGAAAATGCAAAACTGTAGTTGGGTGTGGTTTTTCAAATGGCCATAAGATGGAGCCAGAAACCTGGTTGTTTAGTCTGAGTCTCAGAAGAGAGTGTGAGTGTTAGATCGGGTAGATCGGTCCCATAGAGACGCGAGACGAAACCAAAGTGAACAGTCAGCTCTTTATTGAATACACAGTTCTGTACAAGACCTGGGATTTGCGGCGGCTCTTCATATAGAGCTAGAGCGCGGCCTGGCAGCCAATGACATCGCTTTGAATCTCCCACGATCGGCTTGGCCAATCGTGGTAGATTCTTAGTGCACCAATCCCGGCCGTTTAGTCGGCCAATCAGGTTGTGGTCCGTGCGGACCAATCAGAATTCAGGATTTGGAAAATGTTAATATAGAACAGTGAGTTTCCTTCTGTTGGAAAATATTGCCGTTGTTCCATTTCTTCTAATTGACTGATATTACTGGATTTAATGTAAGTCTGATACTGAACTGTTTTTGACACTGGAATTTGATATTTGGATTATCCTTGGATGAAAACATACATACATATATTCATACATACATACATACATACATACATACATACAGAGGAAGGGAGACACACAGATACAGAGAGATGGGGGAGAGAGGGAGAGACACACACACAGATACAGAGAGAGGGGAAGATACAAAGAGAGATACAGAGAAAGATACAGAGAGAGGGAGAGAGGGGAAAACAGGGAGCGGGGAGAGAGAGAGACAGAGACACAGAGAGAGGGGGAGAAAGGAAAGAGGGAAGATAGATACAGAGAGGGAGGGAAAGGGGAAAATAGGGAGAGGGAGAGGTACACAGAGAGATACAGAGGGAGGGAGAGAGACACAGAGAGATACAAAGAGAGGGGAAGAGAGATACCAAGAGGAGGAGGAGAGAGCGGGTGGGAGATAGGGAGAGGGGAGAGACACAGAGAGATACAGAGAGAGGGGGAGAGACAGAGAGGAGGAGAGAGAAGGTGTGGGATAGGGAAAGGGGAGACAGAGAAAGAGAGATACAGAGAGAGGGAAGAAAGGGAGAGAGATACATAGAGAGAAGGGTTTTGTGGCTGGATAGGCATGGCTAGCGGGTCATGGGACTGGGTGAGAGTGAGTGACACTAAGTTGGCCATGCCCACCTAGGTTTTGTGGCTCCAGGTGTTTTTTTTTTCTGTGGGAAATAGGTCCAAATGGCTCTCTGAATGTTTAAGGTTGCAGACCCCTGACCTATAAAGTATTTCAGCATCAACAATGATCAAAAGTCCATCATGTTTATTAAATCATTAATGGAATTCTCCACAAGCTGCCTGTAAACTTTTAACTTTCTCACTTTTTTCTGTTCCTCCTTTTGGAATCCCAATATACAGGTATTTCCTGAGTTATGACAGTTCACTTAGTGACAATTTGAAGTTACAACATAGTACTGGCCTTCCTACAACATAGTACCCCCCCAAAATACTTACGACCCAGTCCCGAAATTACAAATGTTGCAGCACTAAGGCAGTCATTCACCCTTAAGAATGACCACAGAGGCACTGCAACATTTGTCCTGCCTATTCCCTTCCCCCCTCCCCCTGCCGAGTCTCCACAAGCAGGCCTGTGGAGACTCACTTACCTTTTGAAGATCTAGCAAGCTGTCTCCTCAGCTAGGAAAAACATTTGCATGCCAAAGTGAGGCTTTTGGACAGCAAACTTGCATCACTTCAAGCCTCTCATTGGTGTGAAAACACTTTCCCCCCAGAACATTTTGGATGCCATGATCTCATGGGCATTTTCTCTGCAAAAATGGATGGGTGGCTGAACTCGTATGAGACCATCGACCTCAGAAGTTTCTAATCTTCATCCGGGAAAAATGTGTTTGAGCAATGCTGGGGCGGTTGGAATCGAAATACAGTGGGAAAGTGTTTGCATGCCAATGAGAGGATTAAGTTCACTGCCCCAAAGCTTCACTTCAGTGTGCAGATGCTTTTCCATGCCGAGCCTGGAAGGCTTTGGAGGAGACTCAGCCGAGGCTGCCCGCTACTCCAAAAGTGGCAGGTAGCCTCAGTGAGTCAGAGGAGCTGAGCTGAGCAGGCAACCTGCTCTCCCTCTGTTGTCACCAGGTGGTCTGAAGAAGATGGCCTGTCCCATCACTAGGCCCACCCTGAGGTATTTCATGTGCAGTTAACAATCCGTGCGTTCAATTAGTAAATCATCGGAGAAAGGAGGGATTGTGGTCAAATAATGTGATTCACTCCTATGAAATCCTCAGTTTACAAATGTAATTGGCAGGCTCCATTACATTCATAACTTGAGGACTACCTGGTTCTATAATCAAAAAGAGTAAACTAAACCCTGGCCTGGATCCTATGAGCCTAGAATATAACACTAAAATACTGGAATATGTTTAAAAATGGATTGACATCCTTGAATGCAAATAAGTGTATTGATTCTGAATTATTGTTTTTATATTAATAAATTTTAACTTACACCTGGGTTCGATAATCAGGCAGTTCAGAATAATCCCTTTCATGATAAAATGTTATAGTCTGTAAGAAATAATAGATAAATGCATCAGTGAACTAGACTATAATACCTTCCTCTGAATTTCTAATAAATACATTGTCAACTCAGAAAGAATTCTTATGCCTGTTTTCGA
>NW_020769927.1:9137-39927 GCF_900518735.1 Pseudonaja textilis
AGAGGTGAAGAAGCCCAATGGCAAGTGATGGGGTAATGGGGGTGGGACTAATCAGTGGGCTGATATGGAAATATATTCCTGACGTGTGATGTATTTTGGTTTCTCTAGATTGTTCACACAAAAACCGAACGACTGGAAGTAGATCTGAAGAGAGCGAGGGAGCAGAGTTATATGTAAGTTATGGCATAAATCATGCCTTTATGTGGTGCACAAATGTTTTAGATATCATTTCATACCATTAGTACCTTATTATTCTTGACTAATGTATTTTTTATGTACACAGAGAGCAATTGCACCAAGACAAATTCCTTGTGTATCCAATCACACTTGGCCAATAAAGAATTCTATTCTATTCTATTATTTTCTTTTTGTCATCATTTTGATAATAAAAAGTCCCTCATCTGTTAGCTGGTGAATCAATTTCTTTTCTTTCTCTTTTTTCCCTCTGTATGCCAGCCATGTTCCTGGCTTATATGCATTTTCAAAAAAAAATGTTTAGATCTTTTAATTTTTTGTGCTCGTTCTTCTTTATCTATTAATAAATTCAAGTAATTCTTTTTTTAGGTCCATTTGATTTTTTATGTTCTTTTTTTGCAGCGTTTTTCTGTAATTCCAGCTTTAACCTTTTATATTCATCTTCTAATTTCTTTTGAGCTTGCCTTTTCTTTTTATTCCTCTTTCCCACGGATGTTATAGTTAATCCTCTAATATATGCCTTTGCTATGTTCTATAGTTTGCAATGAGATTTCTTCTTTCCTGTTCTCTTTTTCTTTTTTAAAGTCCAATTCTCTTTGAATGAATTGAATAAATTCCTTTTCCTTCAATATTGATTCATTCATTGTCCATCTCAACTTCTTTTTTGTCCTCTCCATATAACTTTTATCAGATTATGATCTGCCCAAGTTTTGATATTTATTTCTTGTATGTTAAGTGTTAACTCTATTGATGTCCACATCATATCTATTCTAGACCAAGACATGTGTCCGTTTGAATAGAATGTATATTAATTTTTCTCTGAATGTGTTTCTTGAATATAGTCAATTCTTCCGCCACTTTAAGTGAAATAGTAAATAAAATTGAGATGGTTCATATTTTGTGTGAACCACTGTTTTAAATTTCCTAAACAAATTAACTAAAACTAGGTCTTTTTCTACTCCAACGTGAATAATCTTTATTGCGTCTATCTACATCTATAGCATTAAATTGGGAGTTGCACATTTGTGTTCAGATCTTGACATGCATAGTTTTTAATATGCACAAATATGCTTGTCTACAACCCTGCCTCTATTTCTAAACAGGAAGTTTAATATCTTCTATACAATGATATCACAGAGTATTTACTTTATGGAAAACAAATTCATGTAATTCTTTTCATAATCATGAAATTTTCTTAAAGAATGAAGAATATAAAGCAAGCATCTAATTCACAATTCATTTTATGTTTTTCATTCTTCACAGAACTGCCAGGTTTCCAGGCATCCAGAAAACATTAGGATGCCCGTGGGCCATGAGGAACCAGCAGGCATGATTTAAGTTATAAGATATGTTCCCATCAGGTAAGCAATCTAGCATCTAAGGAATTTTTGAGCGGGCATTACTTAGAAATATTTCATGTCATAATAAAAGGTGAAGAAGCCCAGTGGTGGGGTCATAATGGGAAGTGAGTGAGCTGATATAGAAATATATTCCTAACTTTTAATTGCCTTAATCTCTGGGGAAGTAATTTATTGGGATTTGTTGACAGCTAGGCATTTGTGAGAAGTATTTTTAATGTGTTTTAATTGAAGAAAAATGTTGATAATTCAAGAAGTTCCCCCCCCTCCAAAAAGGGAGCTAATTTCTCTCCGGTCTTCATAATTCACAGAAAGACAATGGAAATTTCAACTCTTGACAGAAAAAGAGGAGCTTGACTTAAAAGATTTAGGAGTTCATAAATAAAAATCTCCAGCTGACCAAAGAAAAAGAGGAGCTCTACGAAAAGTATGAAGAAAAGCTGAACAGGTGAGAAAATGACTTTCTCTTCCAGAATTTCATATTAAATTTTCCTAAGCTCCTTCCCCTGGACATACTTAACATAATGTTTTGGGTTGAATTATATTGCCTGGAACAAGGTTAGGGAAAAGAAAATGATTATTTTCAACCTGTTCCAAACATTCTGGCTCTCCAAGCCAGGCTAGCGTATTTTTCTGATTGCAGGAAGCCTTGTTTCTTCAAAGACTTTCACTTCCAGAGGCTTAGTTTTTGATTAAAACAATTGCAAAAGAAGAGAAGAGAGAACTGGGTCCCAAATAGATATTAGACATCATTAATCTCTTCACAGGAAATCTTCATGGCCCAACCGGGTTTTTATCTTCTACTTACTACTGTCCTTTTCAATTATGCCAGGTCTTGGCTTCCACTTTGATCTTTAATTTTCACAAATTCAGTCTCATCCATCATTCTGTACACAGCAGAAACTTCTGGAAATAGTTTTGAATTGGCTTGTGCCTGTTTTAGTATGTAAAAGAAAAAAGAAAAAAATGTTTTTAAGCTCTGAAGATTCCTTGGTGATAATAGATTACGTAATGCTAAATACTGAAAATGACAAATATTAATTTGTACTAATCAAACTCTTAAATATAAATAACTTAATGCTGAAGGAGCTAATCAAATCCCATTAGAATATAATAGAGGTAGAGTCTGCATAGATTTACTGATTCATCACTTTTACTGAGAATTTCAAAAGTACCCAGTAAATCATTCCAGTATTGATTCCTGTAGCAAAACTACATTAATTATAATGTAAGAACATGGATAAGAACAAAATAGTAGCTATTTTAATTAGTTTTAATTTTAAACAGGTTTTATTATTCAAATGAAAAACCCTAAGGGGGCTAATTTCACTCTGCTCTTGATATTGATATTTTAGAGAGAGAAAATAGTTCAGATGAGCCTGGGCAGCTAGACAAACTCAGCTATCATCAAGGATCTAGCTGAAATGCATTTAAGCATTAGTTTAGAAATTAGAATCAGTCAGCAATGACAACAATTTTAGATGCACACCTCGGTTTCTGTGTGTTATGAAAAGGAAGCATTTTTCCTAAACAATACATATTAGTGTTACACAGTCTCGTGTGAATTTACCCTACACAGACATGAACAAAATGAGATATATTCTATAACTAAGAGTTGTGGATCAGAAGGTGTGGAAATCACCCCCATGTGGACTCATATCTTAAGCAAGCCATGATCACTTAGTTCAGGATATTTAGGAAAGGAACAAGAGAGATTTATTTGTCATGGCTATGGTAAGGATTTCTGAAGCATCTTGATGAGAAGCATTCTGAATACTGCACCTTCTCTGCTGGAGAATCTGTGGGCCTCCAGTATTTGGGGGGTAGAAATTCCCAACTCATGGGCCTTCTCTCAGGGACTGCAATCCAGGAACATGTGCAGTACTGCTCTTCAGAGAAATGCTGTGTTTTCATCTGATTTTTACAGAAGGTTTGTCCAGTGTCAGCTCAGTTTCAGCATGTGCTGCACTCTTTTGGACTATTTCAAATGGATGTTCACTGTTGATCCTTTCATTTCTTTGGAATCAACTGAGCTCTATGTATAAAATGCAGCTATCATTGAAAAGCCAGGTGTGAAACCTGGAAGCTTTGAAAGTGAAAAGGAACCAATCAAATCAGGAGTGTTCCCATGATTGCAGCATTACTATCATAACAATGCAGCCTATGTGAAAGGGAAGGTGTGCCTTATCAGGAAAGTTCTCAGATTTCTATGCCCATCCGACACTTATGGGCCATGGTCTGGTCTTGCCATGACTATGGAATTTAGGTGCCAAACTTTAAAACCATGAAATTTCCCTTTCAGCACTTGAATTGGGATTGCAAGCAGCTGAAGAAAGACCATTAGACTTGGCAGTGTGGGAGTATGAACGAATTTCCAGAAAATCAGGAATCCTTTCAGCAGTTCCAAAAGGGCTCCACACCCATTTGCGTTACCAGGTGAGCCTGAGGACACAGACAAACCTCCAGGTGGCTTCAAATACTCTCTAAAACAATGCAAATGACCAGCTATCTGCAAGGAATATAAATCCTCCCATGTCCAACATTCAGTCAGAGCTTCTTGGATGAGAAGTGAAATGTCTTCAAAGAAAAAACAAGAAAGTCCAGTTGCCTCTTGAAAAAGTGTCTTTGGACATTAGACTTCAAGCTTTTTTGTATTTAATTTGCCTGCTACATGTTCTTAATAAAGCCTGAAATCTCCTTATTAACTGGTATACTTACTGTCTTTGGATTCTCAATGACCCACTTATCTTGCACCTGGTTGTTGCCTGGACATTTCGCCAAAAACACACAGATACACATACACATAAACATCAGATTTATCTCAACAGATTGATTTACTTTCAATAACAATGTAAATTTACAATCAAACACAGGAGCCACCCAAAGAAATTTACTATTTAGAAGCAATTGTGCAAAGAGACCAGATCTCTAACAAACCCTTACAAGCTCTTACTAGAAATCAACTGTATCCATCAGATATCTGGGGCTGACCACCAGAATGGGTCTGGCCTTGCATAGGTAGCCTAAAGCAGGCTGCAGCATTACCAAACCATCAAGCCATACTGTGTTACATGACAAACGTAGGAAGCTTTGTTTGCGTTTCTACCCAGTGATCTCTGAAGCTAGTTAAAGAGGCTGGAGATGAACACAAGCCCCTTGCTGTTATGTATTAGCATACTTATCTGTAATTGGTTGGTCTGTGGCAGCGAGAAATTTGAAGAGCCATCACTGACCACAGCCACAAGCAGCCCAAGTATAAAAAGGGCTGCCACAGTTTCTTCAGCGCTCAGTCCTAGAAGAAAGTAAAACAATTGACAATCATGCTGGTGTCCTGAGTCTCTTTCCTGCGACATAACACTGGCGACGAAGGTGGGATTCTGAGACAAAGGGAACCAGTGAGCACATGGCGACTGACAAACACTGGCAACACATCAAGGCGAAATGGCCGGAAACAACACGCCACCCGCACCGTTCGATCCTTGAAGGGAGCGACCTCCATAATGTATCCAAACACAGGAAGAGAAGTGTTTTCCTCACTCATTGCAATCCTGCGGTATTTAAGATGGCCAAAGTGTTAGCAGCACCAACTGACGTGAAAACAATGGCCTGGCCGGACCTGGAAAGAATACTGAGGGCTCACTACACACCAACTGTTTCCTGCCTAATCAAAAGACATGAATTTTATCGGTGTGATCAAAAAGGTGAAAGCATCAGCAATTTTGTTGCAACACTGAGGGACATCGCTGGAGTGTGCAAATTCCTAAACATGGATGAAGCCATGAGAGGCCAAGTGGTCCTGGGACTGAGAGATCTTATACTCTAAGGTTGATTATTAACAAAACCCAAAATCACACTCCAAGAAGCAATAGAAGAAGCTACCGCAGCAGAATCAAAACAGAAATCGGCGGCCGCCATGCAGAAGATGAACAAAGCAGCACCAGAAACCCCCCAAAACACCACCACAACCCACCACGAGGACATCGAGTCCCCATCAGAAGATGAGGAAGAAGAAGGGGTAAATCAACTCCGATCAGAACAGGGCAGAAGAGACCGGAACGGAAAAAGGAAGGAATTTTGTTGTGCTGGTTGCAAGGGGAGCCATTCATGTTCCGACTGCCATTTCCTAGATGCAATCTGCAAACATTGTGAATGGTGAGGACATATTGTTGGGGCATGCCAAGCAAGAAAAAACTACATCCCTAGACAAAGATGGAACACCCCCTGCCCCCAGAGAGAGAGAGAGACAAACAGGGAGCCGCTGGACCTAAGACAACAGAAACAGGCGAGGGAAAGAAACAAGCAACGGAAGAGAGAAAACACACCAGACGGTGACCATCAGACACTCCAACACAACAAACCCCAGGAAAATATATGTCCAGGTCACCACAGAAGGCCAGCCATGCCAGATGGAAGTGGACTCAGGCTCATACTTATCAATGGTATCGTGGGACACCATAAAAAGACTGATAGCAGACATAAGCCGGGGACGACTCAAAAGACAAACACTAACGCTGAAAGACTACCAGGGGAACAAAATCCCCGTTGTTGGTACTGGACAATTCAAGGTAGCATTCAAAAAATGAATGGACCAGAGTCCTTTCACTAACCATAGTCAACTGGAATCAACCTAGCCTATTGGGACTCAAATGGTTTGCACCATTAGGAATTGAAGTCATAGGGATAAACAGCATCACCGAAACAGAGTGGGAAGATGTCATGATGGAAGAGTTCTGGGATGTGTTCAACGGAAAACTGGGCAAGTACTTGGAGGTCCCCAATTTCCTTTAGTCTAAACCCAAACATAGCCCCTATAAAACTAAAGGCGAGGCGGGTTCCTTTCGCACTAAAACCAAAAATCAATGAGCAATTGGATAAACTCATTGCACAAGGGGTTTTAGAACCAATTGACCACGCTAAGTGGGAAACCCCAATTGTTACACCAATTAAACCTGATGGGTCGGTGTGCATCTGCAGGGATTACAAAGCAACTCTTAACCACGCCCTCCAACAAAGTGCATACCCAGTTCCAGTGGTACAGCATCTATTACATTCCCTTGTGGTGGGGGGGAATCTTCACGAAACTAGACCTCGCACAGGCGTACCAACAGTTGCCTGTTGACCTCGAAACAATGGAAGCCCAGACAATCATGATGCACAGGGGGGCATTCAAATGCAACAGACTACAATTTGGAGTCACCCCAGGGATGTTCCAGAGCTTAATGAAATGCCTATTGCAAGGGATAAAAGGGGTAGTACCATACTTTGATGATGCCCTGGTATCAGCCAGGGACAAAGAACAACTGTGTGACTGCCTAAGGAAAGTCCTTGGCAAATTCAAGGAGGCAGGACTAAAAGTAAAAAAGAAGTGGCAATTAGCTGCCAGCAAAGTTGAATTCCTAGGATACCTTATAGACAGCGAAGGAATCCACCCCACTGAAAATAAAGTCAGAGCAATCAAGGAAGCCCCCAGACCCACAAATGAAACTGATCTGCAAGTTTTCTTAGGACTCATTAATTTTTATAATATATTCCTACCACAGAAAGCAACCATTTTGGAACCACTACACAGGTTGCTTGACAAGAAAGCAACCTGGTCCTGGGGGCGCCGAGAAGAAACGGCATTCCAGGAGATAAAAAACTTGATCACATCAGACCACGTACTAATACAATACAGAGAGACACTTCCAATAACACTAACCTACGATGCATCACCTTTCGGCGTCGGCGCTATACTCAGCCATGTATTACCAGATAGGAAAGAAGCACTCACAGCATTCTATTCAAAGACTCTGTCAAAGCCGGAGCAGAACTACAGTCAACTAGACAAAGAGGCATTGGCTGCTGTCACTGGAATAAAACATTTCCACGAATATATCTATGGGAGAACTTTCACAGTAGTCACAGACCACAAGCCACTCCTGGGCATCATTGCAGGAAACAAAGCTACACCTAATACACTGTCACCACGAATGATGCGGTGGTCGGAATTCCTGGCTGCCTATAACTACAAATTGACCTACCAACCTGGAAAGGACATAAATCATGCTGACGTGCTTAGCCGTTGCCCTCTACCTGAAAGAGAAGATGACCCATCACCAACCACATCAACCCTTCAAATAGAGACATTAGAAAACCTACCCGTAACGGCAGCAGACATCACTAGGGAAACAGCTAGAGACAAAAACCTGGCGCAGATTTTAAATTGGGTAGGAAAAGGATAGTCAGAAACTGAGAGTGACAAGACCATCAGACTGTTCCGGAATAGACAAACAGAACTCTCAATACTTAAGGGGTACACACTATAGGGGGATTGGGTGGTCAGATTGGACAAATAAAGGAAATGCATACTAGAATTGTTACATGAGGGTACTGAAAAATGAAAGCCCTGGCAAGGAGTTATATATGGTGGCCAGGGATGGATAAGGAAATAGGGGACTGGGTGGCAATGTGTAAACGCTGGCAGGAATCGAGGCCAACACCCCCCACAGCACCAAAACATGAATGGGAAACATGAAGAGGACCCAGCAGAGTTATTAATGGGGAGGAAACTAAGATCACAGCTAGACAGACTACACCCCACATATAGCCCCAAAAAACCAGCAGACTCCTCCAGCAATTCCCACATATTTCAAACAGGGGACCCAGTATACGCAAAAAAATCTCACAGGAGAACCACTGTGGATACTAGCAAAAGTAACCCAGATAACTGGACCCCGTGCATACAGGGTAGACACTGAGGACGGGAGAAGCTGGAGGAGGCACATTGACCAGCTCAGATCTAGAGTCATGAAGGGTGACCCAAACAGACCCACGGAAGAGGGGGGAGACCCCTCAAACAAAACAAACCCAGGGAAGGAGGGGGAGACTCCCTTAAAAATAACCATAGGGGAGGGGGGAGACCCCTCAAACAAGCAAAACACAACCAGGGAAGAGGGGAGAGACTCCTCAAACAGACAAAACACAAGTAGGAAGGGAGGGGAAGACCCTCCATGAGCAAGAGAAATAACAGAACAAACCCTGACAACTATGCAACAACCACTACTAACACTAGCCCCGGTCGGGAAATGCAAACATGTACCTGAGACCAGGGAAGAAGATAGGTCGGTAAGGCGGGAGCAGGTCCACAAGAATAGTGGGGAAGCAGACCCTGGCGGGATAACTCATGGCTGATGTAAGGTTTAAGCTGTGGATTTGGTACCTTGTGATTTTTTCTCACACACCTATGATTTCAAAATAAATTCTGTGGAGCTAAAGGGGGGCTTACTCCACTGCAGTCATTCTGCAGGCTCCTCATCAGAAGAGGAGATGGTGAAGTTTCAGCTGCCCTGCATTTGCCTAAAATCAGATTACAAACCAGCCAGGATTGAAATATCCGTTTTGGCAGCAGGAGTTCTGTGTTGATGCCTGAGTGTGCTCGGCCATTTCAATTTTCCACTCCTTTTTCTGAAATCGGCATAGAAGCATGTTGTGGGTGCTTCACCAATTAATTCAGTGTGTTTACCTTGGAAGCACTATTCCAACAGGACCAGTCAATAGGACTTCTTTAACTACCCCAGACAAAAGAGACTTAAAAAAAAACCTAAAAAAAAGAAAAGAAAACCTAGAACTATGCCGCCTCCGGTCTGATCTAAATATAGTATATAAAATCATACATTGCAAAGTCCTACCTGCAAATGAATACTTCATCTTCAGTCATAACAATACAAGAGCACACAATAGATACAAACTCAAGGTTAACCGCATCAAACTTGACTGCAGAAAATGCGACTTCAGCAAGAGAGTGGTCAATGTCTGGAATACTCTATCTGACTCTGTGGTTTCTTCCCCAAACTCCAAAAACTTTAACCTTAGACTGTCTACTATTGACCTCACCCCCTTCCTAAGAGGCCTGTAGGGGGCATGCATAAGCGCACCAATCGTGCCTAACATCCCTGCCCTATTGCTTTTTATTTTTCTCATAAGTATCTATCTCATGTATTCAAAACTATATTTATTTTTATACCTGTATCTTACAAGCGATTGACAAATCAAATAAATACTAAAGTACTAAAAAAGTACTTTAATCCACATTTTTTACAGAAGATGCTTGTGCAAGGGATGTGTCTCAACTTCTGTCTTTTCTTCTAAATCAGTATCTGAAAGTTGGGCAATATAAATTTAATACATTATTATTTTTAAACAAAGTCTCTTAATTCATAGAATAGACATTTTAATTTAGGTCCCCATCGGCCTGATCAGCAAACATGCTTACTGCCTTCTGGGGACGAGTGGAGGAGGGATAGACAAGGCTGAACACTATTTCTATGCGAGATAGGATAAAAGCACTTTACCAGCTGCCTAACTTGGTTTTTGTGCTGTTCTTCATAAATTCATGTAAACTCCCCTAACATTGTTTAGATTGCTGGCTATCCTTTTGTATTTTGATATCCAATTTCACAGTTTCACCTGAATGAAGAATATATGGTTTCATTTGATGGTCTGGATTCTACAGTTATAGGAGCTAAATAAAATAAAAGCATTTACATAATAGCTATACTGTCATCTGTATCAAGTCATCTATCACAAACCTAATATCTTTTTTTCTGATTAGCCGTCACCAGATCAGACACTGTCAGAAAGAATCTGACAGCACCTTTTCCAACTAACACATTTTTTAAAGACATAAACACATAAGCTTTGGAAACTTTTCAGGCTAACATGGCTGTCATCCTCGAGTGATATTGAGACAGTATCTAAACATAAGGAAATCTCTGCACTTCTGAGACGATGAATTTTGCTCAGGGGTCTTTGTGAATCCTTTAGAGTCCAGAAATAAGAACTCCACTTTCACATGCTGACCTCAGCAAAGAACTTTAAAATAAATATAACTTGTTTTGCAGAAAAAAGGTTTATTCCTTAAAAAGATTAATTATTTTATGTGTTCACTGTGTTTAATTACTTTACATTTTGTAATCTTTTCTACACACTTGCCTAGAAGAGAGATTAAAGCAACCAGTTTTTTATTTTTAACTTCTTTTTTCAAGCCCTTTCTTAAAGTTAAAAGTTCTTAGGCAAAGATGTTAATCTTAAGGAAAGGTTTTCTGGTTTGGTTAACGACTCCTTTCTACTTCTTTGAAGGTGTATTGATTTTTCAATCATGAGATGTTCTCATTTTTTTCAGATGATATTCCCACAGTGTATATTTGCTAGAATTCTGGAAAAGTCTGAAAACTGAACACATGCTCACCAAATCATGTGCCGCCATGCATGTGCTTACTTCCAGCAAGTTTGCCTCAATTCCCAGTTTGAAATGATGTTCTGCAAGGCTATAAGATCTTATCCCTACTTTCAATGTCACAGTTGTCAATGCTACTGTGAAGAAAGAAGTTTTTTACAGAAAGCAGAAAGAATGAAGAAAGTTTTTGAAAGAAAGCAAGGAGTACAGAATGAGGAAATCCACCATTATAACCAGTTTCAAGCCTGCTGACCACAGTGCAATATTTGCAGATAGTGGCACAGATGTCACAAACTTCTCCTATATGGATTGTTCACAGGACACAGCAGTAAAGAAATTGAAGTTGATCTGAGAAAAAACTAAGGCTTAATTTGAATAATGTAAAATAAAAACTCTTAGGAGCCAAAGTGGCACAGTAGTTAGAATGCAGTACTGAGGCTACTTCTGTGGACTGCCAGTTACCTGCAATTTGGCAGTTCAGATCTCACCAGACTCAAGATTCACTCAGCCTTCCATCCTTCTGAGGTGAGTAAAATGAGGACCCAAATTGTTGAGGGAAATAGGCTGACTCTGCAAATCGCTTAGAGAGGGCTGCAAAGCACTGTAAAGTGGTATATAAGTCTAATGAAATCCATCGCTAAGAAATGGATTGTATATTTTTTATTTCGTTTGTATGCTATGCATTCTCCTCATATAGGAATGTCATTTTTCCTATTCTAACTATTACTCCTGGTATGATTTCACCTTCTTTTCAAATGGCCTGCAAATTAGAGCCTCTTCTCCTTTGAGTTAAGTATAGCCTCTCTAGTGGTTATTGCTGAATATTGCTGAAATAAACATTTTCTGAATAGCATATCCGCTCCTTAAAGAATGCAGTGATAGAACAGTATTTGAGATGCTATGTCAACTACCAGCAGTCTAACTGCAGATCTCCTGCCATTTGATGAGGTTGCATACAATAACGCCATACATAGCAGCACAGGGCTTATCCCATTCAAAGTAGCCACTTTGTCCCATGCCGGAATACCCTCGGGAACCCTCCTCCTCAGTAAGTTTAAAATAATAGGTGGGGTTTTTGCAGAATGTGTGGGGAAATGTAAAACGAGCTAGCCAAAGCAACGGAGACTCAGAAAGTGCAGGCAGAGAAGAGGCAGTCACCCCAGAAACAGTTTCACGTTGGAGACAAAAGTATAACTCCCCACAAAGTACCTGAAGTCAAAGCTGTCCTACCGAAAGTTGGGTCCGAAATTTATAAAGCCTTTCCCCATTGTGAAAATCACAAACCCAGCGATAGTGGAAATGCCACGCCTACTGGAAAAAGTGCACCCAGTGTTCCACTGCAGTTTGCTTAAGCTGCTGGTGGGGTCAGAACTGGACCAGTTGCCAGGATAGCTCCAGGTCTGATCGTAGTGGAAGAGGAGACACATTACGAGGTTAAAATGATCCTGGATGCCAGGTTACACAAAGGCAACTCCAGTAACTAGTCCAATGGAAGGGATACCCAATGTCAGATGCTAGATGGGTGAATCTGCAGAATATGAAGTCAGACCGATTGATCAGTAAGTTTCGTGAGAAAGACAAAGGACCTTCCTTGGCATAGAGAGAACCCTGGCTTTCATTAATATGTGTCCTTGTGTATGTGTGTATTTGATGTTTTCCAGGTCCTTCTCAATTTCTAGTGGGATCCAACTGTCAACTTTGAAACGGACCAGGCCTGCCACAGCTATCTTTCTGTTTCCCAGCTTGTCACACAATGTGGGAGGGAGGAGGTCTGCAATGTCAGACCAGACAACATGAACCAAGGTCATCTCAACAGGTGTTGGCCAGAGACTGAGGGGTTGCCAAAGAGATGCCAGAACATCTAATGGGACAGTGTGACTGATGACAATGAAGAAGGGCAATATCTATTCTTTAATTATACCGAAACCATGGGAAATATTTAGAGCTAGTTTTGTTTTCATCCATGCCGAAATGATGTACTCAATAAAACAGTTCTTTGAGAAAGTTGCAAGTTTCAGAGTGCTGAATTGGTTGAGTTCATTAGTCAGAACCTTGACACCTATGTTAAATTGCACGGTTAAGCTGATTTTTAATTGACTGCACATCCCACAGCAACCATTTCATAAGCAGAAAAGACCCTTGTAGTAACCGCTCATGAAAGCATACAGCATGCAACATATGCTCCCCAGTCCAAAACCATTACACAAACAGGATAAGAAGGAGAGGCACAGAGACAGGGTTGCCAAAAGACCTGTTGTTGCCAGAGGTGAGCGAGCAAATGCCTTCTCTTCTTCACTTAGAAACTCTGAGATCCCTTCTTACCCCTTGTAAGTTTTTATGAAGAGAAAAATAGGGTGACATTTAGCGGCTGTGCATTTCATGCTTCCTTACTTTGTGCTGTGATGCATATGCTGGACATTTGGTACCTTCCTGAAAATTTCTTATTACGGGGACAAAATTAATTCTCCCACTGTAGCAATTCCTATATTAAAAATTCAGAATCTGAACAGAACAAACACCTTCTGTAACTGAGGAGGAGGATGGGTCAAAAGTGAAGAGTTATATTTAAAAAAATTCTGCTCAGCAAAATGTGTTAGTGAGAAAGGGAGGAAAGAAACGAGTCTTATTCCTTATTTCTAACTTGCTTCTAAATTTCCCCTTACAAATCCAATCCTGTTATGTCGCTGGAACTTGCCCAAGTCCCCACCCAGGTCCGTTCATGCTGCGGGGGCGTTTGCTGCCCCTCATTGGCTGGCCTCCCTCGACAGCCGGCTATAAAAGCCAGCTGCAGGGTCCGGCTAGCCGCTGATCGCTGTGAGCCTGCTCCAGGCAGAGCTAACACGTTCAGTCCTTTATTGCTACAATAAAGTCTTGTTGCATCCAAGCCCTGGTCTAGCCTCTCATTGCTCAACTACAACACTGGCGACGAGGATGGGATGGCTACCAGAGGCGATTCGCAACAGCTGAAATCACTAAAACCGCTGAGCCGCAGCCGCGCCGCCGGAGAGCTCGGTCAGCAAAAGCGAAAGTAATAAGTGTCTGTAGCCGCTTGTTAGCAAGCTACAGGGGAAAGTGAAGCGCTGCGAGCCGCAGCCGCTCAATACAAAAGAGCGCGAAATTCAAACGGCTGTCGTTTGAATTTCAAGCCGGAATACAGCGCGGTGCTGTTATTCCGAATCACTGGCACTTACGCAGGCGCGAAATTCAAAGCGCTATCAGAGGTGGTAAGCCATCACCGCCTACGCTCTCCAGGAGCGCGAAAATCAAAACGCTGCCAACAGCCGTTGCAGCTTAGCCACAATTGCAGCCCAGAGAGAGAGAGCAGAGAGGTTCTGTGGAGCCTCTCCAGAGCTGTAGTCACTAGCCTGACAAGAGCACAAGTGCCATTTTGTTGTCCCAGAGAGATTTCTCAACAGCATAACGCGCAGAAGTCCTCATCATGAACTCCAACCCAGCCTTCCCACCGTTCAAGCCAGAAGAAGAAAAATGGGAGTCATACAAGAATCGTTTTAACCACTATATCGACGCTATCGGTCTGGCTGATGCTGGGGAGCACAGAAAAAGGTCATTCTTCCTCAGTTATTGCGGAGCCATCGTTTTTGATACAGCCACAGCACTCGTCGCTCCACGTGAGTTAAAGAATGTTCCCTGGGCAGAATTGCTAGAGATTCTCACCAATCATTACTCCCCCAGACCATCACAAATCGCGAGGCGTTTCACCTTCCGGATGAGGAAGCAAGCGGAAAAAGAAACCGTCAACCAATATATGGCCGCCTTGAGGACTGCAGCCCTCCACTGCGGGTTCGGGAACTATCTTGATGACATGCTCCTCGACCAGCTCGTCTGCGGGGTCAAAGACCTTCACCTCCAAAGGCGACTACTCGCCAAGAAGGACCTCAACTTATCCCAAGCCGTCGAGGAAGCCCTGGCAGCAGAGCTGGCAACCCAGTCAGCCACTGAAATTCAAGGTCCCGTTCCCAAACAAAGCTGCGCCACCGTTCATTCAGAAGAGGTAGTCAACGAAGACAACCCTAACGATCAAACAGACATCCACCACCTCACCCATGCCAAACAACCACAGACAGGAGTCAGGCAAGAAACCAACAGCGCACCCAAACACATCATCCTGTGCCTATCCTGTGGCGGACCTCACTCGAGAGCTACGTGCAAATTCAAGGGTGCCATCTGTAACCATTGCCACAAAAAAGGCCACATCGCTAGAGTCTGCCAGGCCACGCACAACTCAGCACAAAAGGTTCCTTCCTTTTCCCATTCTGGGCCTCAAAGGCAAGTACTAAATTGTCACACTTGCTACCATGCTAACCACACCTGTCACTCTATTAGTAAAATAACACTTTCCATTTTATTAGAAGGTAAACCTTGTCGTATGGAGGTTGACACGGGGTCAGCGCTCTCAATCATCTCTTGGAGCACCCTCAAGAAAATCCAGCCCAGACTATCCAGAAACCAGCTCCAGAAGTGCCAGATCTCCTTGAGGGATTATCAGGGAAAGGACATTCCAGTGCTCGGCAAAGGCGAGTTCCTTGTTAATTTTAAAGCTTTTAAAGGCCACCTGCCTCTAGTGGTAGTCAACGGCAACCTCCCCAGCCTTCTGGGGCTTGATTGGTTCCCCTACCTCGGCCTAGGGTTAACAGGAGTCCATGCTGTCTCAGCTTCTGACACTGACTCCTTATTCACTGACTACTCAGACGTATTCAGCAATGAGTTAGGGTGTTATAATGGTACCCCCATCTCGTTTACAGTTGACCCGCAAGCGGTTCCAGTCCGGCTGAAACCGCGTAGAGTCCCATTCGCCATTCGGCCTAAACTGGACGCAGAGCTCGATAAATTATTAAAGCAAGGGGTCATTGAGCCGACAGACTTCGCCAAATGGGAGACGCCAATTGTCACACCCCTTAAAAAGGATGGCAGCCTGAGAATTTGTTCAGATTACAAAACAACAATCAACCACTTTCTACAAGTTAGCGCGTACCCAGTCCCGGTCATTCAACATTTATTGCATACCTTTGAGCCTGGCAACATTTTTGCCAAATTGGACATGTCACAAGCGTATCAGCAGTTCCCTGTTGACAACCAAACAGCCGAACTGCAGACCATTGTGACCCACAGGGGTGCCTTCCGGTGCAAGCGTCTCCAGTTTGGCGTAAGTGTTGCCCCGGGCATCTTCCAATCCCTCATGGAGCGTATACTACAGGGCCTCCCTGGCGTAGTACCCTACTTCGACGACATATTGGTCTCGGCCAGGGACAGACCCCAACTCTTCCAAAGAGTCAGAGCAGTGTTAGACAGGTTCAGACAGCATGGTCTCAAATTAAAAAAGGAAAAATGTGCCATTGCCACTAGACAGGTGGACTTTCTGGGCTATAGAATTGACGCCTCAGGCATTCACCCCCTAGAGTCAAAGGTCAAGGCAATTCATGAGGCACCCACGCCAACCACTAAAGCCGAGCTACAAGCCTTTTTGGGATTATTGAACTTTTATGCATCATTTCTACCTCACAAAGCATCAGTAGCAGAGCCTCTACACAGGCTCTTAGATAAAAAAGCACCTTGGCACTGGGGACACAAGGAAGACACCGCTTTTCGCGCAGTCAAATCACTGCTCATATCTGACGCAGTCCTTATTCAATTTGACCCACACCTTCCACTGGTACTAGCCGCGGATGCCTCCCCTTTTGGGATTGGCGCCGTATTAAGCCATAGACTACCCAACGGCTCGGAGGCACCGATCGCCTTCTTTTCCAGAACGCTCTCAGCAACAGAGCGTAACTATAGTCAGATAGACAAGGAGGCTTTAGCCGCAGTGGCCGCGGTTAAGAAATTTCATGAATTCCTGTTTGGCCACAACTTTGAGCTAATCACGGACCACAAGCCTCTCCTGGGTCTTCTTTCCGGAGACAAGCAGACTCCCCAAGTGTTGTCTCCCAGAATGATGAGGTGGACTTTATTCCTGGCGGCTTATTCGTACAAGCTCATCCACCGCCCAGGAAAAACGTTAAGTCACACAGACGCCCTCAGCCACTGCCCCCTGCCAGCTCCAGCAGAAGACCCGGCCCCGGTCCACGCCATCTTCGATGTCACCGAGCTCGACCTTCCTGTCACCGCTCTCGACATTGCCACCAAATCCAAGACGGACAAAACCATCGCCCAGGTACTGGACTGGGTGAGGAGGGGGTGGCTGGGCTCTAACCTCGCAGCCGAATTCACACCTTTTAAGACCCGTCAACAGGAACTGTCCAGCATACAGGGCTGCCTGTTGTGGGGCACCCGGGTTGTTATTCCGGCCTCACTTCGCACACCAGTCTTAGAGGCACTACACGAGGGCCACCCGGGCATCGTCCGGAGGAAGGCGTTGGCACGGAGCTACTTCTGGTGGCCTGGCTTGGACGACGACATCGTCAAGTGGGTAAGCTCATGCCAACCCTGCCAGGAATCCAGACCTTCCCCTCCTGTCACCACCCCCACAAAGTGGGAGAGCGCCAACGCGCCTTGGTCAAGGCTACACATTGACTTAGCGGGTCCTATACACGGCAAAACCTTCTTGGTGGTCGTAGATTCATACTCAAAATGGATCGACGTGGCCCAACTATCCACGACCACCACGCTAGCAGTTACCAAGGCTCTAACTCGCCTATTCGTAACACACGGGCTACCAGATACCATTGTTTCGGATAACGGCCCCCAGTTTGCCTCAACAGAATTTAGCCGTTTCGCCACAAATCTTGGCATCCGTCATATCTTCACGGCTCCCTTCCATCCTGCCAGCAACGGACTGGCAGAGCGAGCCGTTAGATCCACAAAAGAAGCGTTGGCCAGATTCAGCAAAGAAGATTGGCATCACAGACTCTCCCGTTTCTTGCTTAGTCAACACTCGACCCCTTGCATGGTCACCAACAAATCCCCTGCTGAACTTCTAATGGGTAGACGCCTAAGAACTGTGTTGGATAGGCTCCACCCTCACTATTGCCCTGACACCCCTCTCGCTTCAATGACGGGGGGGTCAGAGATTTTGTCTTGCAGGAACATGTATTTGACCCTCTGGCAGGGTCGAGAGATATTGTACCTCTCTTCCCTAGCCGGCTAAACCCCCTTTTCCAAAGGCAGCTGAGCAGCAGTCAGCAATGGCCGCCACATAGAAGAGCTCAGCCGTAAAAAGAAAGTGCAGGAGGAGCTGTGAAGAAATGAAAGTGATCTTTGCTGACCGGGACAAAGTAACAGTGAAAGTACCCTGGAGCTTAAAACTTACTAAAGATACATCGTTTCCAGACCGTACTAAGCGGCGAATGGAAGTTAAAGGAAAAACTTTTTTTCTTTTCACTCTCCTTCCAAACGTGACAGCGATAGAACTTTATGAGAAATCAGAAAACCTGCATTGGAGGTATGCTAAAGGCTAAAGGCTAAATGCTAATGCTAAAGGTATATGGATTTCTGAATATTTAAAGAAAAATCTTTTTTGCTGTAAGTGGGAAGGGAGAGGAAAAAAATCGGAGTAGAATTTGAAAACGAGGAGACTGCCTAGAATTTTAAACAGCTATTGAACATTAATAAGACTTCAAAAAGATATATCTTAATTGAAACTTTGTGATTAAACAGCAACCCCAGAAAGAGAAATGGAAGAAAGAAAAAAGTGCTAAAAGAAATAGTTTATTTGGATTGTTTGGTGACTTTGGAGTCCTTGGGAATTATTCTTGATTAAAAGCACTTGGGTGGTTGTTTTGGAAAAAAATTTTCTCTTTACAATGGCATCGCTTGTGGATGAATTAAAAATTGAATATCAAAAATACAAAGAAGAAGAACAAGAAGGGAAAGATACTTTGGGCACTCTTTTTCAATTTCTAGAAATGGCGGTATGTACTTATGAAAAATTGACTGCGCAGCAGGACGATTGGGATAAAGAAGAAGCCATCTTTGATGAACAAGTGATTCTATTTGGGGAGGAGGAAAAAGAGGAAAAGAAAAAGGGGACTTTAAGACTAGAAAAAACCAAAAAAGAGAAAAATGAGTTGAAAGGTGGATACAAGGTTAGAAAACAACAGAAAGGGGGAAAGCAGAAGAAGAAAAGGGAGGTGGAGAGACAAAGGGGTAAAAAGGGTAAGGAGAAGAATAAGCAAGGGAGAAAGGAAGGGATGAGAAGCCTCAATGGTGGGAAGCAAGATTTAAAGAAACAAAATTCATTTAGAGATAATGGGTAAATTTAATTGAAAAAGGGATTCTGTAAGGTACATAAGATTGTGTTTTTATATGTGTATTTAGAATAAAATGCCTAAGAGATAAATGAGTATTAATATGTATGATTAATTTTTTAATGGCATTGATAGTGGTCTTAGCTACATTATATACCTATAAATTTGTTCCTTTGTTGTTGTTGTTTTTCTTTCTTATAAAATAGATTGTGTAATTTTAGAATGCACTAAACAGAATCCCAATACAAATTATGTGTTATATTAAGTATTATTAAGTTAGGGGAAAGAGTTAAAGGCGTCATACTCCAATCAGTGTACAGGAGAAGTATTGTTCAAAGAGAAAAGATGAATGGATAGCTGGAAATAGAACAGACAAAGAATGATAAGTATTATGATTTGAACTGAGATGAGATAAATAAAATAAAACAAAACAAAGAAAGTTAAAAGAGGGAAGAAGCTATATAGAAAATTGAAAATGGTAATAAGATATGGAATGGTATATAAAATGAATATGATTTTTGAATTTGTGTCTGTACGAAGAGTTTTAACCCGGGATCAAGCAACTTTCAGAAAAGATGTCTTATGTTTTTATGTTTTATGTTTTGTTTGTTTGTGTATTGTCCTTGAAAAGCAATAAAAATTTTATTAGCAAGAAATATAATTTGAATAATAGAATGAAAGGGAGAAATAAAGAGAAGTTGGGATAAGATATGAAGTTGAACAAATAATGTAAATATATATATTAAATTGTGTTTGTATGGAAATGTGATAATTTGGAAGTATTCTGTTTCTAAATAAGATGTTCTATTGGTTTTTTCAGAAAAGATCGTTTATGTTATTATATTCTATGCTTTGTGTATTGTTTTGTAAAAACTAATAAAATTTGTTTTTTTAAAAAAACTGATTTATGGCTAAACAGTCTATGCACAGAATCTGCTGAACTAACAATTAGCACCTGCTCGGAGTTAGACAATAGACAACAGAATTCAAGGAGGGTTGGATTTACAGCTTGAGCAGACTACTCTGGCACTGCACATGACGCAACATATGTATCTGTTATTCAAGGACAGTTACATAAGTGTTCCATCAGAAAATGTTAACATTTCTTGCTTGTATGTGCCTTGCCTTCCCCCGTTTCCCATTATGAAGTCAGAAGCAATCATGTGCATGTAGGAGCGCACCTCTGCACAACCCACAGTTGGAATTTCAGAGGGTTTGTGTCAGCCTGTATTGCTTCATGTTCAGGAGCTCAAAGTACTGGAGAGTCTTGGTCCCTCTTTCCGTCCATCCATTAACTTTGTAAGATAAAGGGATGAGAAAATGTGATGAAGTCCTCCAGGAATGTCCATGTTGAGAAGCTCCTTGTTCCTCATCTAATACCTTGATTGCTGCATCAGAATTGAGTTGAACTCTCAACTTAAGTGGTTTACTGAAGTTTTTCCTTGTGGAACTATTCTAAAAGTTCTTAGATTTACCTTAGGATCTCCAAGGAGAGCCAATGTTGTTCTGAAGCTGTCTAGGGCTTAAAACGGCCTTTTCCAGATCCAATGCGGACGATAAAGTGTGGGCTTTATCAAAGCTGGGAGGAAAGATGGGAGGAAAAATTGGTGGCTGTCAATTCTCTAATCTCCTCTCCCTTCACTTTAGAATGTTCTTCTGATGTTCAGCTGAAAACCTTCCGTCTTCTGAAGCACCAGGGATAAAATCAACTCTCAGGTTCTTCTGGAGACAGTAACTCCCTTTTCCTTTAAAATTCTCTTTATGAGACTAATCAGTAATTCTCTCATCTTGTCCTCATGCTAGAGTTAAAAGGCCTCCCCACAGAGAAGAGAGGAAGATAGGACGACCCTCCCTCAGCCACCTTGTTCATAGCTGAACTGCTCCAATAATGAAGAGAGTCACATAGATCTGTTCCACCCTTGACATGGGTCAGTTGCCACTTGAGAACATTAAGCCGTGTTATGTTCTTGGCACAGATGTGTCCCAAGAATTTTTCCATAGGCAAAATAGGATGGTAAAGTTGGATGGTAATTCACCAGAGGAAAACAAGCAGACATGCTAGAAATTGAGAATGTTGGAGTTTTTGGAATCATTTGTGAGTGGTCATTTAGTAGATGGACACTTGTTGAAATGGTGTGAGCTCAAGATAGTCATTGTTACAGAAAGGATCCCACCTACTAAGATGGTAATAATTCTACTCCATTGCACTCCAGAGGTAAAGGACATTTGGTATAATCGACATAGCAGAAGCACCCCTAACGTCCAGCCTGATGAACAGCCAAGAATTTTGAGGTGTTCTAGTTGTTCTGAAATTAGTGAAAAGGAAAGAATGTTTCAATGGTGTTGTAGCCCAAGCTCCAATACCACATGATAGTGGACAGCCATTGATCAATTTGAACATAGGTGGCATAGGCGGGGGTATCTGGTACCTGCCATGACACTGTGGTGCCTGCAAGATGCACCCCTAGCATCTATCTACAGCCAGATAAAAGATTAAGACATAATAGACCACGTCATGAAACACTGATTGTGATGACTTTGACTGCTACACATATATATATCCAGGATCCCAACCCTTGTGCTGAAGTGTTGAGTAGTTGAGGTGCTGAATTGTAGAGGAGCTGAGTTGCTGAGTTGCGAGGTGTTGAGGAGCTAAGGTTCTGAAGTGCGGAGGTTCTGAAGTGCGGAGGTTCTGAAGTACGGAGGTGCTGAAGTGCTGAGGTTCTGAGGTGCTGAAGTGCTAAGGTACTGAAGTGCTGAGGAGCTGAGGTGCGGAGGTGCTGAAGTGCTGAGGAGCTGAAATGCTGAGGAGCTGAAGTGCTGAGGAGCTGAATTGCGGAGTTGTTGAGGAGTTAGGTGCGGAGGTGCTCAAGGGCAGAGGAGCTGAGGATCCTGGTGAGGAAACACCTCTGGAAGGATGACCAGATATTTCAAATTAAGTTTAACAATATAAGAGATCCAAGTCCCTCCTTATTGGTCAGAATGTCTTCTTCCACACCATTGGGAGCTGCACTCTTGTGGCAGCTGCATTTGGCTACAGCTCTGTCTTTATAAAATTAGTGTCTTTATAAAATACATAAAACACTTGTTTTTAGTATAACCTTTAAGGGCTAATGTTTTTATGGTTTGAGTTTTAATTTACCAATCCCATTTTTCATTATTGCGACTATTCCTCTAGATTCTCTAGGACAGAAACATTATTTATTTGCTTATCTTTTTATGTTACTTGTGTTCAATACTTGTCCTAAAGGATCAAATCAGAGGAACTGGAGGGCAAATATAATTTAAAAATGATGTGCTATTCTAGACATTGTCTCTCAAGATCTACATTCCAATTTTTGAAATAAAAATGTTAGAGCTATTCTGCATTCTCACCTATTACCTTATCTTCTAGTTTCCATCACTGATTTTGCGATGGAAAACGATTTGTTGAGAAAATTAAGAGAAAACATGAAACGTCTCCAAAAAGAGGTAAGAGAAAACATTTGTTCATAGGCTAAATGCTATTGCCAAGTGTTGTGGAATGTGTAGAAAGGTATAGAAAGGTAGGTAGGTAGGTACCATAGGTAGGTCAGCCCAGCCAGTGCCTGAGAATAAAACACAAATAAATGGAAGGAAAGCAACGAGAGAGACCTGGAGTCTCTATTGCATCTTGGGCAGCCATATGAGTAGGATGAATGAATCGATGAACTTGCAGAGCTAGTTTAGGTCATTGTAAATATTCATTTAACATATTTAATAGGTCAAGTTGCCAATGGAGATTTTACCTGACTTTAGCAGGAGCACTTTTTGTTTTCTCTGCACTTGAAATGAAAGGGCTATTTGGGGATATAGTAGAAGAACTCCCTATTTGTCCCATTCCTATCCCCAAGATGCTTTTTCAAGAGGCAACTGGACTTTTTGTTTTTTTGTTTTCCTTGAAGATGTATAGATTCTCATCCAAGAAGCTCCTTCAGTTCTGGATGAATATCAAAATCTTATTTTGTTCACTAGTGTGAATTTCCGGGGAAGGGTGCAAAGTAGATGCTAGAAGATACAGTTGGCACCTCAGATTTGAAGATGAAACTATGTTTAACATCAACCTAAGTCACATAGAGCTGTTTTTAGAAAAATTAGTGTCTTTAATTACTGTCAATTAGTTTTTTAAAAAAATAGGGTATTTTGTCATCGCAGGAAGAAAGATCCAGACTTCCTCTTCTGTCATCTACCACAGGAGAAAGGAGACGCGCTGAGGTATATAATGTATACTTGTAGGTCACGTTAGTATATGTTTATGAAAAAAATGTAGAGAAACTGTAAATATTTTTTTTTCACAATTGATAGTTAATAAGGCATGTGCAACATATTTTATATAGTGTATATGCTTGTTTTATATTTCTACTGCATATATGAGATCCACACACAATTATCAGAGTTCATGCTCATTCTTGGTTCGTTCCTTCCTTGCTACATTAACTACTTGCTTTGGCCACATACAATAGTGAAATAAAATTTAGATGTTTCATATTTTGTTTGAACCACTGTGTTTTGCATTTCCTAAACGGATTAACTAAAATTAGATCATTCTTTTTCTATCCCAGCGTGAATATTTATTGCCTGCATTGAACATCTTCAGCAGAGGTCTTCAAACTTGATAGCTTTAAGACTTGTGGACTTCAACTCCCAGAATTCCTCCTCTAGTCAGGTTAGCTCAGGAATTCTTGGAGTTGAAGTCTACAAGTCTTAAACTTGCCAAGTTTGAAGACCCTTGATCTACAGCAATAAATTGGGAGTTGCACGTGGTTGTGCTCATCTTGACATTCATGATTTTAATATGCACAAATATACTTGTCTACACCCCAGACTTTTTTCCTAAAGAGGAAGTTTAAACTAATATCCTCTTTACACTGACATCAGATAATTTATGGAAACAAATTAATGTAATTCTTCTCATGATCATGAAATGTATCTCCCAGAAAAAGGAAGAAACGTAACAAGCAAACCTCTAAAATTCATTTTATGTTTGTCATTCTTCACGGAACTGCCAGGTTTCCAGGAGCCGAGAAAATATTAGGATACACCTGGGCCAAGATTTAACTTTAAAGATGCGTTCCCATCAGGTAAGCAACCTAGCATGTGAGGAACCTTTTGAGTGTGCCTGACCGAGGAATAGTTCACGTCATAATAAGAGGTGAAGAAGCCCAATGGCAAGTGATGGGGTAATGGGGGTGGGAGTAATCAGTGGGCTGATATGGAAATGTATTCCTGACTTGTGATGTATTTTGGTTTCTCTAGATTGTTCAAACAAAAACCGAAAGATTGGAAGTAGATCTGAAGAGAGCGAGGCAGCAGAGTTATACGTAAGTCATGGCATAAATCATGCCTTTATGTGGTGCACAAATGTTTTAGATATCCTCTCTAGGATGATTTCTGAAAAGTATTTAGTAACAATTTCCTGTTTATTATCTTGATGGATTATCTGCCCTCAAGTCATTTAATACTCACCTAGTTTATTTAGTGATTACATATCATGAGATAATCATACATTCCTAAAAAAGAAGCACTCCTTCAAATCTTGGCATGATTCTATTAAGTTCACACATTAAACACAACATTTCTCTTTTCTACATTGGCAATGGGACTGGCCATTTTATCAAACAAGTGATGAAAATTATGTTCTCCTAAAGCTTGGAAATAAGGTGGGAATAGCAACCCTTGAATTTGTTTTTTAAACAAAACCTCTCATAATGACTGACAATTGTATTAATACCCTTGATATTTCATGCTCCCTCATAAACAAGGTCCTGCCTTAATCACTGAGGAAGCAACTTGTTCTGATAGGTTGACAGGTAGGCATTTGTGAGAAGTGAGAACTTTCCCCATATCCTACATCCACAGCTTTACTTTGCTTCTGAAAATCATTTTGAATTTGTTTGAGCCTTTCGTGGAAGGTATAAAAAAAAAGAAAAATAACCGGTTAAAGCGTTATTTCCTGTGTGTTTATAGAAACACAAACACACACACACACACACACACACACATATGAAGGTATTTTGATGTGTTTTAATTGAAGAAAAAGATTGATAATTCAAGTAAGAAAATGAATTAAGGGAGCTAATTTCTCTCCGGTATTCATATCTGCAGAAAGACAATGGAAATGTCAAAAATGCTGACAGAAAAAGAGGAGCTGGAATTAAAAATTCAGGAGCTTACGAATAAAAATCTTCAACTGGCCAAAGAAAAAGAGGAACTCTGCGAAGAATATGAAGAAAAGCTGAGCAGGTGAGAAAATTTTAGATAGCAACCCTGACTTTCTCTTCCTTTCTCAGTTATTTCAATTAGTTTTAATTTTGAACAAGTTTTATGATTCCAATAAAAAAAATCTAAGGGGGCTAATTTCACTATTTTACAGGAAAAGTAGCTCTGATGAGTCTGAGCAGCTGGACAAACTCAGACGGGAGAATGAGAGTCTCAGCTGCCAGATTCAAAGATTCGCTGGAGAAAAAGCAGAGCTCCTGCGAGAAAATAATGACCTTAAAGAAGAACTTTATAGGTGAGAAATATTTAGATGCAACCTTAACTTTTTTTTTCAAATATAAATTTACTTATTAGAGCCCTTAGGCCAGATACACTGGATAAAAGAAATAGTCCATTCTTTCATAAGTATGTATAAGTGAATTAGAGCAATAGGTATAATGAAATACAAAAATTATTAGGAATGTAGGTATGCTTAGTAATTCAAGTAAAAAATTAAGAGGGCTAATATCTCTCTGGTCCTCAAAATTTACAGAAAGACAGCAGTGATATCAAAACTGATATCACAGAAAGAAGAGCTTCTAATCCAGACCGAGATGCTGACGTTCAAAAATATTCAACTAAGCGACGAGAAAGAGGCGCTCTGCAGAGAGTACAAAGAAAGACTGTGGAGGTGAGAAACTTTTAGATAGCCACCATGAACTTCATGGTGTTCCGCTCCAAAATTTTTATATTAAGTTCTCCTTATCTTAGAAAGCTTGGAAAAACTTGACAATCTCCTTACTTTACCAAGAATTATGGCTCATTATACTTTTACAAATACAAATCTAGGAGTTAATCCCATGGAAGTGAATGGGAAGATATGTGTAGGAGATATGTATATGTATAGGAGATCCCCTATACCTCCAATCCCCACTGGACAACAATATTTATACCCTTCAAGAATGAAAGCTAACCGTCTGGTTTTTTTCTAGAGAGAAACAACTGAGGAAGGGCTGCCGTGCATTCTCGATGGAGGGAGACCAGATGGACCAGAGAATTAGTGTTAGGGAGTGCAAAAGAGGCTCCGAGAGTGTTTGCCAAACAAGGGCAGACATTACAGAGGACAAGACAGAAGAAGCTCATGAAAAAATGGTGGAACATAAATTGAATAAGAAGTGGCTTAAAGCTTCGGTGGACAGCCTCAAAACCAAAAAATCTAAGGAACCCAGGGCAAATGTACTGAGATGGCTTCAGCAATCTCTGAAAATCCTGAAAGAGGATTACTCTAAACTGTCAAGATACACCCTGCCAGAATGGCTTAAAGCATCCACGACCAACCTCCCAAAGGAATGCGATGAGGCATCCAGGGAGGATGTGAATGGTTGGCTGCATGTATCGCTAAGTCATCTCCAAGAAGAAGGGCCGGAAACGTGTGATTTGGATGTGCAGGAATGGCTTGAAGCATCTATTATAGGCATTCAACATCGACAAAAGTCCAAGTAAAAGTCTTGAGGAAGCCTAAGGAAGGGATGCTTTGAAAAATCAATAGAGAACCTCAAGAAGTAACGTCCTGAAGGATCTGTGGTGAATATATTAGAATGGTTTCAAGGATCCTTAGAAAGCCTCTCACTGTCTGGAGAACCTAGACCAGTTCTTGAAAAGTGGCTTTGACAATCCTTGGAAAACCTGCAAGAAAAAGGTTCTGAAGTATCTAAAGAAGATGCCCAAAATGGCTCAAAATATCTGGGAAGAATCTTGAGAAGGAAAGAGCTAAAACACCAAACCTAGATACTGAGGAATGGTTTGAAGCCTCTATTTAAGGCATTCGGGATCTACAGAAGTCCCTGATAGAGATTACAAGAACTCTAAGGAAGAGATGGTTTGTCAGTAGAGAATCAATAGAGAACCTCAAGAAGAAATGTTCTGAAGGACCCATGGAGAATATATTACAATGGCTTCAAGGATCCTTAGAAAGCTTTTCATTTTCTGAAGAACCTGTACCACCGCTTCTTGAAAATGGCTTCAACAATCCCTGAAAACTTGGAAAAGGGCCTGAAACATACAAACAAGATGCCAAAAATGGCTTGAAATATCTGTAAATAGTTTCAGAGAGGAAGGACCTGAAACATCCCGTCTAGGTACTCAGGAATGTGACTTGAAGCATCTATTAAGGGCATCCAGAATCTCCAATACTCTTTAAGGAATCAAAAGCAAGCATGGTAAAGAGGAAGGAGAGAGTGATTTGTGTAGAACCTGTTTGCTCTGAAAGAAACTAAAAGATGGATGGATGGATGGATGGTTTCAAACATCTTTAGCAAGTTCCAGAAAGCATGGTTCTATCACAATCCCCGGAAGAAGCCAGAAACAACCCAGAAGAATGGCTCTAGGAATCCACAGAAAATGTCCTGAAGAAATTGAGCAATATGTGAATGAGTAGCTTGAGATAGTCTTCAATCACCTCCACGAGGAAGGGCCTGAAACCTCCCATCCCATTTTGGTATAGGCTTGTCTCTCATTTCTGCTGCTTCTAATGCGACTGGGATCAAGATGACCGAATGAACACACCGGAAACCTATCGGCAAATATGTATTGTTTTGTTTTTTTAAAACTGCTTGGGCTTTTTTTAAAAATGAGTGGCATCTACGGTATTACAGCATGAGCTTCATTCCCAGTGAATGCTTGTCATCAACCATTGTGATTATCTAGATGCTGCCTTAAGTTGGGTGGGAGGAGAAAAGAAAGAGAGTGGAAGAAAAAAGGAAAGAAGGAGAGATTGATATGGAGGAAGAAAGGGAAAGAAGCAGGGCCAAACAACAAGCATGATTTATGCCAAAATGTCAAGAACGGATAGACAACGGTAGAGTACAGACAAAGGATAAACCAAGGCTGCATATGACATACAGGCTGTCACACTAACCTACAGAGCACAACTCACAAACAAAGAGATCCTTGGGAATTAGGAATTTTGCCAGTGAGAGCTGGATGATGCCCGAAGATAACCATCAAAGTTAAATAATTCTCAATGATAGCCTATCAAGAAACTTCAAGCCAAGTAAGATGTCACAAAAGCTGTCACCAAGGATCTAGTTGAAGAAATGCATTTAAGCATTAGTTTAGAAATTAGATCGGTCAGCAATGACAATAAGTTTAGATGCACACCTCTGTTTCTAGGTGTTATGAAGAGGAAGCATTTTTCCTAAACAATACATATTAGTGTTACACAGTCTCATGTGAATTTACCCTACATAGATGTAAACAAAATGAGAGATGATTCTGTAACTAAGCGGTTAGTTTACGGATCAGAAGGTCTGGAAATAGCTTTCCCATGAACTCAAGGGCTGTCTTAAACAAGCCATGATCACTTAGCACATTTAGGAAAGGAACAAGGGAGATTTATTTGTCATGGCTGTGGTAAGAATTTCCAAAGCATCTTGACGAGGAGCACTCTGAATATTGCACCTTCTCTGCTGGAGAATCTGTGGGCCTCCAGTATTTTGGGGGTAGAAATTCCCACTCGTGGGCCTTCCCTTGGGGGCTGCAATCCAGGAAGATGTGCAGCACCGCTCTTCAGAGAAGATTCGTCTGATTCTTACAGGAGAAGTGTCAGCTCAGTTTCGGCATGTGCTACGCTCTTATGGACTATTTCAAATGGATCTTCACTGTTGATCATTTTCTTTGTTTGGAATCAACTCACCTGCGTGTATAAAATGATTTAGGGCACCACATGCAGCTCTCATGGAAAAGCCAGAAGTGAAAGCTGGAAGCTTTGAAAGTGAAAAAGAATCAACCAAAATCAGGAGTGCTGCCCTGAGTGCACCATTGCTAACATAACAATGCAGCCTAGGTGAAAGGGAAGGGGTGCCTTATCAGGAAACTTCTCAAGACTTCTATGCCCATCTGACAGATATGGACCATGGTCTGGTCCACGGTCTGGGCCTCAGAGTATCTCCGTTGCCTGAAATGGGGGTCCCAGAAACCGAAGAGAGATCATTGGACTTGATGCTGTGGGCGTATGAGCGGATTTCCAGAAAAACTGCAGAGTGCGCAAACCCTTTCAGCAATTCCAAAAAGGCTCCACGCCCATTTGCACTCCCAGGTGACCCTGAGGACATAGACAAACCTCCAGGTGGGCTCAAATACTCTCTAAAAGAATACAAATGACCAGCGGCCTGCATGGAATATAAATCCTTCCATTCCCTATCGTCCAGTCAAGAGCTGGAGAAGCTTCTTGGATAAGAATCAAAATGTCTTCAAAGAAAAAGCAAGAAAGTCCAGTTACCTCTTGAAAAAGCGTCTTTGGACATTGGTCTTGATGCTTTCTTGTATTTAATTTCCCTGCTACCTGTTCTTAATAAAGCCTGAAATCTCCTTATTAACTGGTATGTTCATTGTCTTTGGATTCTCAAAAGGCCATTTATCTTGCACCTGGTTGTTGCCTGACACTTGGCCAAACACACGCACGCACACACGCACACACACACAGAGGGAGACATATCAGATCTATCCCATCAGACTGATTTACTTTCAATAAGAAAGTAAATTTACAATCAAACAAAGGAATCACTCAAAGAAATTTACTATTCAGAGGCAATTGTGCAAAGAGACCAGATCACCAACAAACCCAGCTCTCACTAGAAATCAACTGGATCCACCAGATATCTGGACCCCCAGAATGGGCTTGGCCTTGCATAGGAAGCCCAAAGCAGACTGCAGCACTACAGAGCCATCAAGCCACATTGCGGCACATGCCCAGCATGGGAAGCTTGGCTTGCTTTTCGACCCAGGGATTTCCCCAGCCCGATCCCCTTGCCACTTTCTCTGTAAGGGAAGAAGCCAGGCTCTGCTCCCTCACGTGAAATGGAGCACATAATCTCCATGCCAGGAGCAGCCTTCCTCCCAAGACATTTTTCTAGGAACCGGAGTTCTGGGCAGGCTCACTGATTCTGCAGCAAGGACAGCTAGTATTGGGGCACCCGCAAAGAAAGCCTTCTGTTCTTTCCATTCTAGGTTAAGCTGAAAGGAAGTAGCGTGCAAAGAGCCACATAATATTGTACTCCCCACGTCTTGCCAAATGACCTCACTTAATGGTTTCATCTACTGCTGGTGTTAAAAAGGACCAGCCACAAACCCTGATCACTCAGACCATGCTATTCATGTGCTTACACAGTGCTTGAAGGCTGTGAATTTTGGGGTAGGGAGGCATGTGGTCTACCTCAAACCTGATTCTCAATGGGATAAGTGCTCCCCAAGAGACAGCTGGTAGGCAATTGGGGTTCCCTCTGGATTCACAGTTGTTGCTCGAGGAGCAACTGGTAGCTGTGGCTAGCTGGCTTTGCAAAGAGCCATCTCCTGCATCAAAGTTGCCCATTCCTAGATTGAGAGGGTTTGCCCACAGTTTCGTCCCTTTATACCTGGACTTGTGTAACGGACTGTCCAGCTAATAATCTTTTGGCTGACACACTGCATGGACTTTGTTTTTTCCTCACGTTTAATACAAAGTGCTGGTTATCACTTTTCAAGCCGCAAATAGCACAGAGCCAGGATACTTGCAAGAAGGCATCTCTCTAAAAAGGTACATGCCCACAGGACTGAGCCAGATAGAG
>NW_020769928.1:0-39625 GCF_900518735.1 Pseudonaja textilis
AAATAACAACTCTACCAAAGCACATATCTCCCGTACTACGCATGCCACAAAAACACCAGCTGCAAAGACAAGGACAACCTTATCCCTACACCAAGGAAAAGGGAAATCAGAGTTGACCACTCCTGTGGAAAGAGCGGGAAACAAATTCTCAGTGGGCATGTAACCAAGAGAGAGAGCCATTTAAACAGCAAATGCTAGCTGCAGCCTAAACAATCCACCTTACAAATATTAAATAAACAAAGGTGAATGGGAACAAAGAGAACAATCCTCTTGCGAGGAGTATCTGACTGATTTACAGCAGGCTGACTGACTTCCATTTAGCAGAGGCCAAGAACAAATTCTACATACATTTGGGCAACCCGCAACTCCTAGATTTTAAAATGAGACCTTTAAACTCCTTGTGCCTTTTTGGTATTCTTTTTGCTTTCAAAAGTACCTGGTGGTTATAGGGATCTGGATAGGAACAACAGGCTTCAGCTGAACACTAGCCAAACAGAGTGAACTATGGGCGCGAGGGACCTCATGATCCAGCTATTTATCATCTTTACTTCTGGATGGGTCTGCACTGCAGTATGTATCTGTGGGTTCTCCTGGACTCACAACTCCTGCTCAAAGAGCAGGTGAGTTATGGTTAAGAGAGCCTTTGTGCAAGTTGTGCACAAGTTACACCTTACCTCGATCGTGAAGCTCCGAGCATGGTGATTCCTGCCCCGGTCATCCCTTGATTGGATTAATGCAATGTGCTCTACATGGGGCTGGATTATCTGGAAAGCCAGAGAGCTGGCGCAGAATGCAGTAGCGTAATTCTGAGGGCTCCTAAGTGGCACATATAACACCAAGTTGTGGATTGCCCGTTTGCTTTCAGGTCCAATTCAAGGTGTTGTTTATTACCGTTAAAATACTATATGGGATAGGTTCCATATATGAGGAGCTGTCTCATGCCAAGGGATGAGCCAGTCCCCTTTGCGCTAGCGGAAGAGGCTAGCTGTAGACCCCGTCTGCTAAGGAATTCAAGGGAGCAGGGCCAAGGAGAGCAGCTTTTTCTGATCCTGGTCCCGACCCTGTGGAAGGCTCTACCACGGGAGGCAAGAACTGCTCCTACCCTTTTGGCCTTCTGGAAAAGTACAGGCAATCCTCAATTTACGACCACAATTGAGGCTAAAATTTCTGTTGCTAAGCAAGGTAGTTGTTAACTGAATTTTGCCCCATTTTATGTTCTTGCCACGGTTAAGTGAATCACTGCGGTTATTGTTAGTAACACGATTAAGTGAACACGATTCACCATTGACTGTCCTTGTCGAAAGGTGATCACATGACTCCGGGACACTGCAACTGTCATCAGTACATGCCAGTTGCCAAGTTTCTGAATTTTGATCAGGTGACCATAGGGATGCTGAAATGGTTTTGTGTGAAAAAATGGTCATAAGTCACTTTTTTTCAGTCCCGTTGCATAGTTGGTCCTTGACTTACAACCACAACTGAGCCCAAAACTCCTGTCACTAAATGAGTCTTGCCCCATTTTATGACCCCCCCACCAGTTATTAGGCAAATCACTGCAGTTAGTAGCATGGTTGTTAAGTGAATCTGGCTCCCCGATTGACTTTGCTTGTCAGAAGGCTGAAAAAGGGAATCACATGACCCAAGGACACTGCAACTGCCATAAATGTGAGTCAGTGGCCCAGTGTCTGAATTCTGATCACATGATCTTAGGGAAGCTTGCAATGGTCGTGAAAAACAATCACGTCACTTTTTTCAGTGCTGTTGTAACTTCAAATGGTCACTAAATGAATGGTTGTAAGTCGAGGACTATCTGTATTATCCCTTGGTTTTGCCAGTCATCTTGGGGCCTGAGGGAACAGCTTACTGCTGGTGGTGGTGTATGAGGTAAGGAAACCTCATCCCTGCATTGTCTGTCTCTTAGTCCTGTTTTGTATATAGTTTTAAATTTTAATTTGCACATCTTTTTATTTTTCTTTTAATAATCTGTAAGCTGCTCAGGGTTGCTTTGTAATGGAGTGGACGGCATAAACATTTAATAAATACACACTTTTTCTATCTCTTTAAAATGTATTTTAGGCTCAGAAGAACTCAGCCCACTCCTAAACCAATCTGGTCCCTTGACTTTAAAGAATAAATATGACTTCAGATAATCTCAAGGACACTTTTCCAGTTCTGCTCCCCCCACCTTCCACCCATGAATGTCCAGGCAAGTTTGAAAAGTCTTTTCTTCCCACAGCAAGACACAGTGCAGATGACCGGAGAAAAACACCAGATTAACTTTTTCAGTGCCCTGCCAGAATCAGAATAAACTGATATTCTTAGAGCGGATGATTTGAGACAAACTCGGGTGACCTAACATATAGTAACCAGATCTCTAATTGATCTGGTTTTACCAACTATCCAAGACAGTTTCATCATTTTGAGAAAAGACTTGTTGACATGGCGGTCACCCTCCTCTGACCTATGGAATCTAGATATGCAGAGCATTAGCAAAGAGTCCCCTGGAGCAGATTGAACTTATGACATAATGCCCAAAATGTATAAAATCCAAAACATAGAGAGCTGAAAGCTGCTGACAGACAAGGAGGTTTTGACTGCTAAACCTTAGGAACTGCAACTTGAGTCAGGAAGTAAACAGCACCAGAAACATGACATGGACCTTTTCTGCTTAACATACCTCAAAACTGGCACACACTTCAACCTTCCAAGCAAACCTTTGGTCTAGGAATCACCTGAACTCGTGACAATGGCAGCTCCAGGTGCAGAAAAAATATCACCACCCAAACCGGAACCAACCTCTGCAACAAATTATACTGACATGAAACAACAATCTGGTAATGGTCACCATGATTCTGTACCTCTGTTAATGTTAAGTGCAATCCACCATAAAAGTTATCCAGTTTTATATAGCAGCACAAGAATGGCAAAGGCAGGCTAAATTATCACCGGGGTCTTCTAGATACGGAAGAACTTTTCAAAGTTTCAGAATGATCGCATGAGCCATATCATTCATTTAGAGATCTCAATACATCACCAGCCACCCCCTCAGACAACAAACAAGGAAGTTTCACATTAGGATCACTATCTTTGCTCTCTTGAAACACTATTGAAAGTGAAGCCAGAAATAGAGACCCTGCTCTTTAATTTCACAACCTATGGACAGTTTCAACTGGGAAACTGTGACCCATCCTAGACCAAGCCAAATCCAGAAACACTAGAGAAATTTCTAGAAGCCTGGCACTCTGACAAATTAACCATCAATGGACCTATAGACATAAACAATATGTGCATACTATGCAAAAGAGACAATCAGCAACCAGAAAGGGAACAAAGACCAAAATATGTCCCCACCAGCAATCCACACCCAGATGAGCAAAGATAGCACCAAGATTAACATCAGACCAACAGTGAAAATGTAAACAATATCACAGTCAAGGAACTGCCAAGCAGACTAACATTAACCATTCTAACCAAAGAACTTCCAAGATCACTACCATCTACACTGACAGGGCCAGCCACTAGGGGTGGCCCACAGGCCAGATCCGGCCTGCAATGTGGGTCGAATGAAGCCAGCACGGCTGTCCTGGAAACTGTAAGGGGCTGTTTCGTGTCACTTCAGCCAGGCCCATGTCATCCTGGCAAGTGCACATGTGCACAAGAGGTGGCCAGGATAGTGGCGGTGGGGCATGTGTGCGCATGCCCCCGCCACCTCCTCCTCCCGCCACCAGCTCACAGAGGACAACTAGAATGTTGATCTGACCCACGAAGAAATTGAGTTTGACACCCCTGCACTAGAATATTCTATTAAGAAAACTCAAGCTTTTGAGAGTGTGTGCCATACTTTGTGCACTAATCAAACAGGTGGTGGTAAGGGTGAAGGGGAACTGAGACACAAAACAGCTTATGTAGAAAACAAAAAGGGGTCAGTAAAAAAGGACTCAAATGCCTCTACACCAATGCACCAAGTATGAGGAATAAACAAGGTGAACTAGAAACCCAAGTACATGAGGGCAGCTATGATACGGTCGCTATTATGGGAAGCTGGTGAAATGAACCCCATGAATGGATTCCATAGAATAGAATATATGAGTAGAGGGATTTAAACTGTTTAAAAGAAATAGACCTAATATAGTGGAATTGCACTATAGATAAGAAATAATTCTATCGCCACAGAAATATAGCAGAACAATGATGGAAAATCATCTTGAATGTATTTGGGTCAATATAAAAGGGGAGTATGACATTGCCGTAATTGTATACCACAGGCCAGCCAACCAACCAGAGGAAATAGATGAACTTTTTGCTAGTCAGTTAACTAAGGTATGTAGGAAGCACACCACAACAGTGATGGGGGACTTTTAACTATTCTGACAAGTGGAAGACAAACCTTATGCCTAGTGGAAGATCAAACAAGTTCCTGACAAAACTAATATATAGCTTTGCCTTCCAAAAGGTAGAGAAGAGAAGTAGACGGTCAGCCATATGGGAATTAATTCTCATTACTAGAAAATGAAATGATAGAAAACATTGAAGATGTTGGGGAAGAGTGATGCAATATTGGAATTCAAAATTACGCAAGTGCAGGCAATAGAACAAAGTCTTCAAGAAAGTTGATTTGAATAAACTTAAACAGAGCTTAAGAAGGATTCCATGGATGAGAATCCTCAAGGGACAAACAACCCAAGCTTGAAAAAAATGTGAAAAGTGAGATTATAAAAATCCACACTAGTACAATTCCAATGAAGAAAAATGAGAGATCTCAAAAGAAATTAGCTTTGCTGCACAAAGAACTCTCTGATAAACTGAAATACAAAAAGGATAAGTATAAAAGAGAGGCACGTAACTAAGGCAGAATATCAGCAAATAGCTCAACCTCAGAAAGATGAAGTCAGTAAAGCTAAGGCTCAAAATGAACTGAGGCTGGCAACAAAAATAACATTAAAAAAAAAGCTTCTTCCAACATGTAAAAATAAAAGTCAAGCAATTGGTCCATTAATGGGAGAAAATTGCAAGAAGGTGCTGAGCAGCAGGGAGAAAGCAGAATCGCTTAATTTGTTTTTTATATCTGTCCTTACAATAAAAGGGGGGAAAAAGTCCATCCTATCAAAAAAAGTATTGTGAAATGCAGCTAAGGAATGCAACTCAAAATAAGAAAAAATGGCAACAGAATACCTATCCACTTTAGATGAATTCAAAATCACCAGGACCAGATGGATTACACCCTGAGCTACTGAAGGAATTGGCAGACGTGATTTCACAACCACTGAATCACATCTTTCAAAGAACTACCAGATGACTGGAAAAGGGCTGATGTACTTCCTACCTTGAAAGACAGGGAAAAATGAATCAAAGAAACTATATACCCTATCAACCTGATGTAAATACCTGGGAAAACACTAGAAAAAGTAATCCAATTACAAATCTACAAATACCTAGAGGCAAGCAAAGTCATAAACAGAAGCCAACATGGCTTTGTGAAAAACCGATCACGCCAAGACAAATCTTATAGCATTCTTTGACAAAGTGACAAAATTAGTGGACCAGCAAAATGCTGTGGATATAATTGACTTGGACTACAGTAAGGCATTTGATAAAACACACCACAACCTACTACTTGATTAAGATGTAGCATCATCACCAGATGGATTGTAATTGGTTGACCAACCGCACTTAATGTACAGCCCTTAATGGAACAGCATCTACACCAGGGATGTCAAACTGGCGGCTGATGAGCCAGATGCATCACGTGGAAGCCACGTCCATCCCAGCTTTGCAAATGAGAAAAATAAACGAAATGTGACGTGATGGCAATGTGATGCAGTGAGTTTGACACCCGTTATCTACATGGAGTGAAGTATGCAGTGGGGTACCCCAAGGTTGTCTTAGGCCCAGTATTTTTCAATATATTCATCAATAATTTAGATGAGGGGATAAAAGGCGAACTCATCAAATTGGCAGAAATAGCCAACTCATGAAGATAGAGTCAAGATACAGAAGGGTCTTAGCAGCCTTAAACACTGAGCGCTATCTAACAAAATGAAATTCAATGGTGAGAAAAGTAAAGTTCTACATCAAGGTAAGAAAAACAAAAAAGCACACAAGTATAGAATAGGTGATTCTTGGCTCAAAAGTAGTACCTGCAAGAGGGATCTTGGAACGCTAGTGGACAATTACTTAACTATGAGCCAGCAGTCTGCTGCAGCTGCCAAAAATGCCAATGAGATCCTAGGCTGCATTAACAGAGACAGATTCAAGATCACATAAAGTGTTAATACCACTTTATGATGCCTTTATTACTAATTATGCATCCAGTTTTGGTCACTATGATATAAAAAAGATGTTGAGACTAGAAAGAATGCAGAGAAGAGCAACGAAGATTAGGAGACTGGAGAACCGTTCCAGGAATTGGGTGTTTAAAGAAAAGAAGGAATAGGGATGTCATGCTAGCAGTGTTCCAATATCTAAAGGGCTGCCACAAAGAAGAGGGAGTCAAGCTATTCTCCAAAGCACATGAATACAGGACAAGAAGCAATGGATGGAAGGAAACCCCTAATCAAGGAGAGAATCAACCTAGAATACGAGAATAGAGAAATTTCCTCACCGTTAAGAGTAATTAATCAGTGGAACGACTTGCCTCCAGAAATTGTTGCAGACACGGGTGCGCTGCGGGCCACCAAAATTTTCTCACGGACCACTAGTGGTCCCTGGACCACTGGTTGGTGATCTCAAGACTAAAAGAGCTTCAAGGTCCCTTCTCTTATTCTGTTAAAATAAGAGGAAACTCCACTTCTCACTAGCTTTGATGATATCTAGTTTTGAGTAATGATAATGCCAAGCTCAGAGAGCATCACGGACACCCCACACCCCATAGAATCCATGCCTTTATAAGTTACACCTCCCAATTCAACATCTTTGTCCCAAGAGACGTTGTCAATGATGACTTTACTGAGGGATATGCATCATTATTTCTCTTAGTAAATCCAGGCCCGGGACAAGGGAGATATCATACTGATCTGAGTGCCTATATCCTAATTATTCTAAAAAGTGAGATTACATCAAGAGATGCTGTTGAGAAGTTAAAACAAATAGCTATTCTCAACTTTTTTAGAGAAATTGTTTCTCATTAATTTCTATAAACTTCTCAATATCCCTCAAACATATACTGGTGAAATTTGGGGAAAAGAAGAACATTACATCAATGCACTTGAATTATGCTTTCCCACTTGCTCATATTGTACCTGAAGGGATTTCAATGCCAGACTAGGCTCAAATGATAATCAGCTATTTGCCAAAGTTCCACCAAATTTGCAGACTATCTCTCCCCACACTTCCAATTATAAACTCTAAAGTTCTCATTGGACATCAGATATACGTACGTTTGACCATTTCCAGACCCAAATCTGGAAGAAATTGAACTCTTCCTCAATTGACAAAATTATTTGAGCTTGAAAGTGCAATGCAATGCCCAAAGACATTGCACCAAATAAATTCCTATTAAGAGAGAAATGAGACAGCTATGTATTTTAGCTTTTCTTTTTAATATATATTAATTTCCTAATTGCCAAATTAAATAGTCAATTTCTTCATTTGCTAAAACTGGGAGAAACACAACTGTATTCTTTTGTATGCAAATAACACTATGTTGCTTTGTCAACACAGACTGGCTTGAACTAGGCGCTCCAAATATTAGCTGAGAGCTGCCAAAAACTTCTAATTACACTAAAACCAAGGTCACGGTCTTTGCTGAGCACGCATGTGTAGCCATAAATCTCATGCCCATTAGTCATTTGCACAAAAAGTGTTGGCTTTACAAACCCTTTATTTCTCCAAAGGACCTCAACATATACCTGCAGCAATTAAAAGTTCTTTCAGCTAAGATCCAAATTCAGTTCCATTTTGGAGCTCAATTGGGCCCCTATAGGTCATTCCTTTCTTTGGAAAAAACGAGTCCATGTTTTTGAGAAACATCATTAAAGCACCTTGCTGTGTTTCAAAGATGGTCCTGTGCTGTTAAACTGGTCTTCTTGAAATTGAGACTTCTGCCTGGATTTACATCTTCTACCGGCTTAAGCTCCTCTTCTTTCCAATTGATTTGCCCCCTTTTACTATGACTGACAGCTTTCAGTGTTCCTGGAGCCAGGCAATACATGCCAAATTGCAACTCTATGGGTATTTATGGTCAGCCATTATCTTGATGGGCTACAAACATGCTCTAGATCAGTAGCCCCCAATCTTTGCGGCTTGGCAGCCCAGTGGAGTGGGGGAGAGGGGAACTGGCCTGGGGAGCGTGGGGTTCAACTTGCATAAGTTAAGCTGCATGCCAGCCTGCTGCATGTGCAGCCCGATTATAAATAGGTTGTAGCCCAGGGCCAGCTATTTATTATAGCATATAAGAGCTATGATTTAAAGTTGCAAGCAGATTTTCCAAGTCTATCAATAAACATCTCGAGCCAGTCCGCACATTCTCTCCAACTGATTAAATATCTCAGTTGCCTAACAATCCTAAAATTCAGAAGGATTCTTTTTTTTAAGCCAGATTCAACACCTTCCCAACAGCTCTTACTGGAGGAAGATGCAAAAGTCAAAATCCTCTTCAGACAGAGACTGTGTCTATGTGGTGGAGAAATAGCTGCCTTAACAGAACATGCTATTCTCTACTGCCCTGTCAGGAATTATTATTTCCACTTTTTACAGTATGTAGCAACAGCACTTAGGCTTATATACTGCTTCATAGTGTTTTTACAGCCTTCTCTAAGCAGTTTACAGGGTCAGCATATTGCTCCCAACAATTTGGGTCCTCATTGTACCCACCTCGGAAGGATGGAAGGCTGAGTCAACCTTGAGCCTGGTGGGATTCAATCATTCCAATCTGTTTCATCACATGTTATTATCGGATCAATCTGATTTTATTTCTCTGACCACAATCAAATAGTTTCCTAGTTTGCATATATAGCTGTAGTATTAATTTCAAGCCCTCCAGACGCACATATATTCTTTTATTTTAATTAAATATGACTTTTGTATTCTATTTGCTGGTCTATGACCAAATAAATGATTGATTGATTTAATAGGCAAATTAAATCCATTTTAAATTCCACTATATTATGCCTAAACTAACATTATATCTCTCACAGCTGTCTGCTGATAGGAAATGAAAACCTCAAAATACGATTGAATTAAGTTGACTTCATATAAATCCAAAAATCTTTAGAAAGAATATATGCAACTAGTCCAGAAAAGTTAGTGTTCGTGTATTTTGCAATCAAATACAAAACCATATATTTATCCAAATTCACCCAACAGTGATAATTCATTGTGTCTGTAGCATATTTTAACTTTTATAATTGCTATTAGATAAATAAAGGTTGAGTTCAGGCACCTAAACTCTACAAACCACCTAAATTCTGTGGCAGGGAATAAGATTACCAACTGGGGTTAAAAAACAAAATAAGCAGAAGGGCTTCTTGTGATTCATGTCCAAACAAGTTTGCAGACTCACAGAAACAGAGGGATAAGAATTGAACTGAATGCCTTCCCGGTGGCTTCCGGCTTGAGCTTCTTCAGTGAAAGACCGAAACCTCGTCTCTGCGAGGCTTCGATCCGTGCTTGCCACTGGAGCGCCCCGAGCCGGCTGGCTTCGTGGCTAAGCCACCCCGTAGAGGGGGTGAAGAGGGGGGAGACTGCCTGCAGGGTTGAGGAGAGCCGCATCTCTCCTCCCCAGCTGGCCATTACTCCCTTTCCCAAAGGCGGTTGCAACGGTGGTCAGAAATGGCCACCACAAAGAAGAACTCAACCGGAAAAGAATGTGCAGGAGGAAGACAAGAGGAGAAAGTTTTGGTTGACCGGGTCAGCAAAAGCAACAAATAAGGTACCCTGGAATTGAAACTATTAAAAAACAATAACATTGTTCCCTAAGAAGACTTTTAAGCTGTGAAGGAGAGAGATAAGGGAAAAGATTTGTTTTTTTTCCCTCTTTTTCCTATACTGACAGCTAAGAGACTTAAGTAAGAAATTGGAAAAAAATCCACTTTGATATCAATAGGCATTTAATGCTGAAAATAAAAAGTCAAAGGGATAATAAAGATTTCTGGATAATTAAAAGCTTTTGAAAACAGGAAAGGAGAGAGGAAGAATAAAAGGGCAGGATCTGGAAAGGAGGAGACTGCCTGGAAAATCTCAACAAGATTTCCAAAAGATACATTCTAACTGAAATATCGCAACAAAAACCCCAGGAAGAGAAAATCGAAAAAGAAATAAGAAGATATAACTCGGGACTATCTGGATCACTTGATGATTTCTGGATTCTTGGTTATTGTTTTGAATGACTAAAATCAATCGGGTGGTTATTTAAAACGGCCCCACTTTTAGAAGAACTGAAAATGGAACTTAAAAAGTACAAAGAAGATGCACAAGAAGGGAGAGGTTCTTTTGGTTTCGTATTTCAGTTTTTAGAAATGGGGATTTGGAATTACGAGAAACAACAAGAAATGCCTGCAGAACAAGAAGATTGCGACAAAGAAGAAACCATCTTTAATGAACAAGTAATCTTAGATGGGGGGGAGAAGGAAAAGGGGAGGGGGGGAAAGAGAATGGAAAGTTTAAGATTGGGAAAAACAACTCCAAAAGAAAATAGAGTGAAAAATAAGTATAAAATCAGAAAGCAACAGAAGAGGGAAATGCAGAAGAGAGAATTAGAAATAGAGAGACAAGGGGGTAAAAAGGGGAGGGAGAAGATAAGAGGGAAGAAAGAAAGAAAGGAAAAGAAGTAATAAAGGACAGAAACAAAATACAGAGAAACAGCGCCTATTTAGGGTGAAAATTTAATGGAAAAAGGGATTCTGCAAAGGTACATAAGATAGTATGGCTATATTAGAAAGAGAAATAATTTTAGAAAATATGAAACAATGTATGATTAAATTTTCTGATAAAAAAAGCTATCGTTATTCAGTGGAATGCTTGTCAATAAATAAATGTAATAAAAGATATATTTAATGATTTATAAAACATATGTGAAGAGAAATAAGGGAAAAATTAATTATGGAGATTATATGTGTTTTAAGGAAGTATGATATTTAATTGAAAAGAAGTGTTAAAGATGTTAAGATTTTAATGAATATTAATGATAGAACTGAACTGGAACGGAATGAGGGTTTATAATTACATATATTTACAATCTTTTTTTTTTAAAGAATATGGTGTGCATTATAAGAATGTACCAAGCAGAATTGATTGGAAGTTATGCATTATGTATTATATTGAAGGTCATAACCTTAAGGTATATATTGAAGTTTAAATAAGAGTTGAATGGATGCAATTAAAAGATATAAAGGTGTCATACTTCAATTAGTAACTACAGGAAAAAAACTTGTTTAATGAGAAAAGATATTATAAAATTGAAACTACAGACAAAGTATAAATATAATGATTTGAATTGAGATGAGATAATCAAATTAAAACCGAGAAAATCAAAAGAGGGGAAAAACTATATAGAAAATGTAAAATAGTATAAGATATGGAATACAAAAAGGAGCATGAAATTGAGTTTTGTGTCTGTATAAAGTTCAAGCTGGGACCATGCTATTTTCAAAAAAGATGTTTTACTTGTATTTTGTATGTGTGAAAACCCAAATAAAACTTTATTTAAAAAAAGAAAAGAATTGAACTTAATCTACCAGGGTGATTGCAGCATCATCTTCAGGACCAGAGTACTTGAATGGTATTCGATGTCTTGTCATTGCTGAAAAATATTCTTTTGCTTCCTTTGAAGTGCTGGTACCCAAACCTAAGGAGATAGAGAATCTAAGTAAAAAACTTAGATAATATAATCATATTTCACTCAATGTGCAACTTTTATTTTTATTTAATTATAATTTTAGTTTTAAGGCTCTGGATGGCTTACAAATAGAAATTAAAAGAAAACAGAACAGATAAAAAGGACAAGAAACAAAATTCCAACCAGACTGCTTTCAACAGAAATTCATTTTCTTTGCATCAATGAAAACAGTACTTTATACTGTAATCAGATTTGGCATATAAACATTAAAAAGTATTCACAATTATTTACAAGTGCAACAGCAGAATCATTTGGTCTGAACTTATTCTGGATCCATCTAGACTCAAACAGGTAAAAAAAGACACCCATAAGCATTCTACAATTTGCTCCTCTTCGGATGTTGACTATAACTCACTGACTAGGTGAGTTAGATGTGAACAGGGGTGGGATTCTGTTGCAGTAAATTAAGAGAATCAGACTTCGGAATCAAAAGAGGTTGCTTTTATTTGCGCAAAAGTTCAGAGCAATAGAGCCAAACCAACATTTGAACCCCTCTTATGGAAAAGCAGATACTTATATACTCTTCAAAAGCAGCAAAACACGGAAATGTAACATATTAACATTGATTGGTTACATGATTTGAGTGACCGACAGATGAACCTGTGGTCTGACATTTTCCGTTCTTTTGTTCCTTAGAAGAATCAGGTCAATAGGTCTCTAAAAGCAATACATTTCTTCTCTATGTCCTGCCTCAATTCTACCGGTTCTATAGAACCTCTTGTTAACTTTCTAAGCAGTTAGAAGTAATCTCCTTTTGTTTTTTTCCCACCTTATTACATTCTTGGCAGACAGCCTAGTCTTACTGTCTCTAGAGCTTTGGGGAAAAAAAATAATTGAATAATGAAGCAAAGCTTTTAGTGACAGGGAACCATTCAGCAAGGCTTCTTGGCTAGCTAGAAAAATTGACATTCAAACGTGAGTTTACTTATTCTTTCTGAGTTTTGATCTAAAATTGGTTTTTGGTGAACTTTAATTCTGTGCTTATTGATGGGATAATTTTCCCTATTCAGCTTCAACAAGCAACGGCTACTGTTGTGATTTAATTATTTGTATTGTGTTTCTATTTTTTTCTGCCTCATGGTTTCTTTTTCTATCTGGGGAGGAGGTCTTCCTTATTGCTTTAGTACTATCTGGCACTGTCCTTTTGGGGTATATTTCCAAGAGGCCGGATGCAAACTTGGCATTGTTTTTTTTTATTGCCTTTCTGTGGGGCATGTGACCTTTCCTTAAATCTGGATGATTTCCTTAAGATATCTTGTGAGGTGAGTGAGACCAGCTTTAAATGGTGCAAATGGATCTAAGGATTGCTTTTCCTGGGTGTGCTTTTCCTAGAGAGCTTAAATAACCCCTCTACTAAAGGGTTTCACTTTATGAACAAGAATTGGCTGCATTTTAACTATTTTCATTCCTCAAGGTGCTCTGACTCCCTGACTGATTTGTAACTCTGGTTTGCAGGTATTTTTAATCTAAAGTTTGGTATTTAGGGCAGCTTTTTGCAAGCAAAGCTTTTTGTATTTTTGTACAGGTAACCCTTGACTTAGAACAATTCATTTAGTGACCATTCAAAGTTACAATGGCACTGAAAAAAGTGCCTTATGACCATTTTTCACACATATGTCCGTTGCAGCATCCCCACTGTCATGAGGCCAGGCGGGAAGCCTTGAGTGATGTCGAGTTGGCCATGCCCACCTAGTCACATGACCACCAAGCCACACCCAACTAAACCACGCCCATAGAACCAGTTGTTTAAAAACTTGAATCCCATCCCTGGATGTGAAGTACAGTTCAATGTACTTGAGAACATGAGGCTTAGAAAGGCTAAATTAAAAGTTTAGCCAGTTGCTTTTTTTGTTAATACTTTTCAATCAAAATTATTACATGAACCTACTGAGAGGCCTTACGATGAAGTGCTGTAGTTTTTACAGATTAGGATAATACAGAATATAGCATTTACTGAAAATGTCTGTTTCCCTCAATTCAATTATATCAAAAACACAATCAAGAACATTTTCATTTGATCTTGGTGTTATGTGGGATAAATTATGCATTCAGCCTCCTGCTTAACATTCAACTTGACAGCTAGGCTGTAGGCAAATAACTTTCCTCGTCTTTATCTTCCACTTTACATGGAACACATTTATTGTGTTGATGAGCTCATTTAAAATAGTTGACATATAGTCCCCTAATCCCTTTATTCCAAGTAAGATTAAAATAGTTCTATCACACACAATGTATTCTTTTTAAAATGTAGTTAGCCTTATTTAGTTCATCTGACATTACAGTTTAGCCAAACCTTTGTAGTATTTGATTTTCCAGTTTTTGGAGTTAGTGTTGCTGTTCTTCCATTCTTGAAATTCAGGAATGCTATAGAAAGGAATTTCTTCTTTGTTTTTAGAAACCTATGAAAAAGCCAAATATTTCATTTTGAAGAGTTAACAATATGACTAATGAATTTTAGTAAGAATATTTTCAATTGCTAAAGTTACCACTCAAACCGGTGGGGAAGCTCACCTTTACAAGGGGAGTAATGAATTCTTCTAGGAAACGATGTTTCAGAAGAGAAGGCCAATTATGGTGAATGAAATTAATCAATAAACCTTTGATATGGGAACCATCTTGATCCTATAAAATTGTTCAGAAGACAAAAATTTCATCCATTGGTGTTGAAAAAGTCAATAATCCTTACTAGCTTTATATTCTAAGGCCAATAGAAATTGATCTTCTGATTACAGCATTTTTGTCAGCTTTGCCCGTAGTGACTGTTGTCAGATGTTATACTACAATACCTATATAATTTCCCATCCAGGTGCCATTTATGGATTATGAAGTTCAACGCTTGTGAGCAAGATTGTTTTAGTGTAAAACCAGTTATGACTGTTATGTCTAACAACAGACTCCAACTGATCCACTGTAATTGATAAAGAATTATGGCCTAATTATTCCAGTCATAATCAGAATGCTGCTGTTATAGGGCATTTATACAGAAATAATGACACAATAGAAATGCTCCTTTACTAATCCACTCTAGTTATTATTAAATATTTTTGAGTGCTTGATTTCTACATTTCTGAGAGTTGGGAACGGTTTACATCAAGAAGTACTTTTTCATATGGTCCCTTTCCGGTTGCTGATGAGATTCTATTTTGCATCTTAGCTGAGAACTGAAAGAAGTTATTTTCTCTTTTTGTTTCTTTGATAGCGACTTTGTAATAAGTCTAAGGGGACCTATGTTTGTTCTTTCTTTTTCAATTAAAAAAAACCAGGGAATTCCAATACATTTGAGCAAAAGTATTTTAAAATACTTCAGTTTAAAGTAAGTTTTACACTTCCACATTACCTCAGAATATTTGAATTAGCCACTTTGTTAAGAGTTTGGGATAAATAAAAAGTAAGTTTTTCTGCAAAGATACCCCTTCAGATGTCATCCTAGGAACCTTTTTTTAAAAATAAAATAAGTGGTAGCGAAGCCAGACTGATGGACTTACAGGCAAAGAATATTTAATTATGGTGACATATAAAAAAGCTGTTTTGATTTGCAAAAAATGAACTGGAAATTCTGTTGTGTTATAACAAACATATTATTGCTAAGATTTATAAAATGGTGTTAACTTGAACTTGGAGAATGAGTATGTGAATCATTGTATGATTCAACGGGCAAAGTATTTGGATATAATACCTGAACCATAAGAAAATATGTGGTTTAGATTATAATTAAATTATAATTAATTACATTATAATTAAAAAAAAATTATAAGATGATGTACCCTTGGTAAGTAACATCTGATAAATTGTCAAGAATATATAAAACGTACCTCAAAAATGGAAATGAATCTTAATATAGAAGATATTTAAAATTAATATAAAGAAAAAGCAGAGATTTTTCATTTAGGTTTAATGGATAAAGAACTAAAAAAAAAATGGAACTTTGAAGTTATATGTTGACCTTACGCACAAAAATGGAAGGATACTTTTATTCCCACAATGGACAAATGTCTACAAAAGTTGATGAAGTTAGCAGAGATGGTTTAATTGACTGCTTTGATTAAAACAGCTTTTGGATTTTTTGTTGTAGATGGGGGAAAAAAATCCTGAAGCTTTGGTTTTGGGTTTTGCTGATTAGATAGGTTTATTGTTACTATTATTGTTAGTAGCAGCAGCAGCAAAATGTTGAGGATATGTTATTACCTTATTGTACTGAGCCAAAAAGCATCGGAAATCAATTATTTTCTTCATTTTCTCCCCTTTACTCTAGACTTTTTTCCTTTTCCCCTTCCCTATTTTCATTTTTCTTTGCATTTCTGTATTTTGATAAATAAAACATGAAATCCAGAACATCTGAATTAAGAGACATTATTATAGCCACTAAAGGCATTGGAAAAGACTGGCTAGGGGAATCCCTTTGCCTGAATGCAATACCATTGTCTCTCGCCCTACGACTGACCTGATCAGTCATGATCATGATCTTTCCATAGCGGAGGCTTTTGAGCGATTCTTCATCATCGTAGCTCTTCTTGTATTGCAGACCCATAATCTTAATAATGTTGTTAATTTCAGCATTCTCCATTATCTGAAAAAGCCCAGTATTTCCTTAGAATCACTATACAAATTTATTCCGCACACATTAAACCTGGAGAGAGGCGTTAAGTGCCCGTCACCTCAACCCACCTATTCGTTTAAAATCTATAGCACATTGCAACTCAAAGCAGCTGGCAGGATATCAGCAGATATTTCATCAAAGGGAGTAGGGATGATACTTTTAGCCTGTTTTTTGGGGGGTAGGAAGAAGTTTTTTCTATTTCAAATATTTATAGATGAAAAGAACCCAACATTTAACTGATATTTTATTACTGAATCAAAGCAGCACAACTTGGGGGATAAATCCCTCCAGGTGTTGCATATCTTACCTATTCTAATAATCACATTTCACAGTAGAGATTTATTTAGCAAAGGGGATAGTCATTATACCGGTGAAAAACGATAGCAAAACTCTTACTTCAAAAACCAATCACTGCATGGTTTTAGAAATACACCAAGTTTAAACGAGGGCTAATGCTTCAGGTTTTACACATTTTTAAAAAAAATTCAGTTCCTCAACTTACAACCATTCACTTAGTGACCAATGTTACAATGGCACTGGAAAAAGTGACTTATGGCAAAAAAAGTTGTAAAATGCGGCAGAACTCACGTAGCAACTGCTTTGATTAGCAATGGATGTTTGGGGCTCTATTGTGGTCTTAAATTACCTATAGGGATCACAGCAATGTTTGCAAAATATTGCTAACTAACCTGCTTGTGGGAGGCCTCCCGTACATTAAGAAGTTTTCCTCGCAGTGGAAATACTCCAAATTTGTCCCTACCCACAACTCCAAGGCCGGAAACAGCTAATGTCTTAGCTGAATCTCCTTCTGTCAAAATGAGAGTGCAGTTGATTGAATTCTTGCTCCCTGAAAGAGAATTAAGTATCATAAACCAGAGCTCCATTTAATAGTACACTACAGATGCTCTCCCAAGAAGCAGAGATTTCATTCATGCTTTGGTAAAAACACAGCTGAGCTGGGGTTCAGGAAAAGGAGGTGGGTAACTTTGAGGAGTTAGCACTTCCTGAGCTTGCTTGTTTTCTTGTAGATGTCTTATTATCAAACTTGGTAAGGTAATCAGTGCTAGTAAGGACTGGGATTTGCTCTCAGTGTTATATTCGAGTGGCTTGTCCTGTTAACATCGATGGGAATAGTTTTGGTTGGGCTGATTTCAACCAAGCATCTAAATTTTGATCACACGTTTGGCAGTTCTTGGTTGGGATATTGCTTGCTTCTAGTGTTGATCTTGGTGTTAATCTCTGCTCATCTGGTGGTGAGGTGTTATGATATTTTTGTTCCCTTTTTTGGTTTATTGCTTTTCCTTTGAATGATATATGGATGATATCTAATCTGGGTAATGAAACTGCTACAACAAAACATCCAAACTCAGAGAGCATCAAGGACCTCGTTTCAATCCTGAGCTACAAAAACGCTTCTCTATGGATAATTTTGTCTACAATGTAAACTGCCTCAAAGTGAAGTTTTGGTTCTTTTCTATCCACTAATCCCAAGAACCCTAATCCCCCACAAAATTATCTATGTACCACTTCTATAACTATAAACTAAATTTGAACCTTGTATTCAGGAGTTGCAGTCTTACAAAAGAGGTGAATAGCCTTCCTATAACCTGAAAGGGCAGGACAAACATTTTTAGTATTCTGTCCTGACATTTGAGAGCTTCGATTATTTTAAAGGGCACAAAAAAGGTTATTCCAGCATTCGGCCTCCTCATCTTGAAGAATTTATTGGGGTGTCAAAAAGGTAGTGTAGGGCTGTGAGTAGCTGAAGAATTACTATCCCTGTACCCATCCACTTAATTAACTAGTAAAAAACAGGAGAACTTCAGTGCTTCTAACACTTGAATGCATACCAGCATCATTGGCATCATCTAGTTTAGGAATGCCTTTAATTCGAGTGTGCTTAACAGCGGAACATTTCTTATTTAGTTGTGTCTGGGCTTTAAATTTAATCCAGTTCAAAATGCTTTCCACGATGCCGCAACCAACAGCCTAGAAAACAAAAATGAAAAATGATGTTGAAAGAATTTTGAATTGTTCCATAAGATGTCTTATTGCTGGATTAATTTATTTTTTGCTCATCAGAATTCCCAGAACAAATTATAAAGCAAACCTTTTAGTACTCACCCCCTTGATGAACTTTTCACTGAATTTGCATGTTGAACCAAAATTCTTTGTTTGAAGAGTCATATTCTCCTTAGTTTGCGAGTCAAAAGTTGGATTTTCAATCAGACTGTTTATGAATACCCACATATGATTCTTCACCTGGAGTTAAGAAAGTACATTTTTAGCAAACTGGTTGACTGCATTTCCCAAGCAACTCTCAATATAGCTGTTGAACAATGATGGACAAGAACGTCTGCCAAAAAACATGTTATCTTCAAAATTGATAGAGATGCTCAAAGTGATCAATCACTACACAGAACAAAACCAGGATTTCTAAAAGCATTATTCATTGGCTAGGTTATGCAAGGCTTTAGATTCAAAGGCACTAATGTATTTTAGGGCATGTGAGAATGCAGTGAAGTTGTCTGAAACTTTTTCAAAATTACAAATGATACATTCATTTTAGGGAATAGACAAATGTTACAAGTGTCTTCATGTGCTCCAAGGCCTCTTTTTGCCTTCAAATTTGAAGTGCTGCACAGTCCTAATAAAAGATGTATTTTGTAATTAAACCTTATGCACAAGTCAGGCTTTTTATATACCATCGTGCTCTCATTGGAACTATTCCTTTATTTGCACACCATTTTGCCCAGCCTGTATTTATTATTGGACTATATTGAGGACAGCTGGACAGAATCACTAAAGATTTAACTATTCTTTTGGAGGACTGAAAAGCATTGGAAGCATTAAACATTTCACTATGATTTTTCAATTGGAGCAAATATGAGATTGGTGAAAAAGAAACAATTGAGACTTATACCTGGAAAGGCTTTACTCCAACCCCATCTTTGTTTTTTCTCTTTACTACATCTATGAGTTTATTGACAATCTGGTCAGCAACATAGTCTACATGTCTGCCACCCTAGAAAAAAAAGTCAAATTTTTAGAGGACATTGCATGTATTTTGGCAATGCAGACACAGTAGTAACAACAAAGCAGTTGCTAGTACAGTAACCTAAAATAGAGTTAGGCTTTTATTCTGTAAAATCTGTTTGATTAGGAGTTTGCTAGACAGGTAGTCCTCAACTTATGACAATTGAGCCCAAAATTTCTGTTGCTAAGTGAAACGTTTGTTAAGTGAGTTTGCCCCATTTTACAATCTTTCTTGCCACGGTTAAGTTAATGACTGTAGTTGTTAGCCAGATTTTTAAGTGAATCTGGCTTCCCCTTTGACTTTTGGAAAGTGCAAAAGGGGATCACATGACCCTGGGACACTGCAACCATCATAAATATGAATCAAGTGCCCAAGCACCTGAATTTTAATCACATGTCCATGGGGATGCTACAACAGTCGTAACAGGGGTGGGATTCAGCCCGTTCGGGCAAACCGGATGGTACATTTACATCTGCTTCACAGAACTGGTAGTTGAACCTACTGGCTGGCCCCACCCCGCAGTCTCCATGCAGCCCGTTTTGGATGCAGGTAAGTGCAGGGCTCATTCGGAGGCTCTGGGGAAGGCAAAAAATGGCCCCCAAGGAAGGCCATGCCCACCCAGCAAACGAGCAGAGAACTGGTTGCTGGAATTTTTGAATCCCACCTCTGGTCGTAACTGTGAAAACTGGTCATAAGTCACTTTTTTCAATGCCGGTCACTAAATGAACTGTTTTAAGTTGAGGACTACTTGAATTTCTTGTTATACTCAATCATTTCTTTATTACAATTTCTTTACATTGTTAATTGTTAAAGAAAAGTTTGAGAAAAATAACTCCAACCCCCCAAAGTCTACAACTAGAGTCCATTTGCAACTAATGACCTTGAAATCATATTACATAATCTATGTATTTTAGTTCTAAACTACAGTAAGATTAGGTTTAATAAAACTCAAAATGCAGAATTGCCAAGTAAGAAAGGTTTTTCTTCACTGAATGCTTTGATAAAGTATGATTAGGTGACAGATTCAAAAAAGCCCTATAGACCTTTGTAACTGTTTACCTTAGTTGTTGCAATGCTATTGACAAAACTAACTTGTTGGAAACCCCTTTCACTCATGGTTAGACACACTTCCCACCGGTCATTAACTTTTTCATGGATTACTTTCAGTGCATTGCCAGTGTCGTCCACTTTATCTTTTATGTACATGTCTACGTAACTACGGAATCCGTTGACCTACAGAGGAGACAAAGTGCAAACATTTTTTTTTTAAAGCTCTCTTGGCTATTAACATGTTAAAAGGAAGGGACCAGTGAATTTTGCACACCAGCAGTTTCTTTTGCCCATTTTAGTAACTCACAGGTAATTTCTTTCCATTTAAGAATACTCTGATATTTGTAGCTGTTCCTGCAATATCATAGGCTCTGCGAGACATAAGAGCCACAGTATCTTTATCCAATACAGTCATTTTAAATTTGGACAGGTCAGGCTGGAAAGTAACACATGTGAAGTCCTCGCCAACAAAATGCTTCAATTTTGTCTCTCCTGCCTTAGTCATATTTTCAGTCCACGTCTGCAAAGGAATTAAGACCAATAGAATTATTAGGTACATTAGAGGGAGGATACATTTCTTCTTCTACAGCAGGGGGGTCAAACTTGTGGCCTGTAGGCCAGATGCGTGACACGCAGATCTACAAAGGGAAAAATATGTCATGTCACATGAAGCCACCCGTGTTCTACAGAATACATTTTTTAATCTAGGCTTAAAATATATGTTCCTTGCTGGCCCAAACTATCTTAATTTCATCCCTTATGCTTATCACTAAATATTTGAGATATGCTTATCAGGAAGTATTGAGATGTTGAAATGGATTCAAAATCAAATATGAAACAAATGTAGGAGCTTAAGCTTTGGGGCTGTCCCTTAAAAACAATGAAATCAAATTTTTGGTGCAGTTTCTTATACCTGTTTAAAAAGCTTCTTATATTCCTTGCATGCTGTTTCCACTGTAAATTTGGTACTGAATATATTGCACAGCTTTGCACCATAACCATTTCGACCCCCTGGAAAAATATTAATTACATATAATATTTTGTAACACTGAAGAGATATAAATTTCAGTTACAGGGTACCGATGCTTATTTATAATCCCGCACTAAAACCAATAGAATATTTCACAAATAAGCATGCACGCAGTGGTATTTGTAAAAAGAATTAAGCACTCCATATCCTTTCGCAGACAAAAATGTATGGTCGCCTTTTTGTAAAGAGAGAGCATTGCTTGCCCCTTTATTGCATTCAAAAAAAGGTGAAAGGATCAAGATGGGGGCAGTTCTCGATCTCCTCAATAAGGCAAATGGTAATATTAATATATACTATTTTAAATAATCTACATTTTCTGATCTCTTATTTAGTTACCACTCATTCCAGTGCAAGCAATAAAAAATTAGTAAGATGCTTCACTTATGTATTTTTTGTGTGAAAGAGATTGGAATATAGAAACAGAACATATATGGAATAAAGTTTTGATTTCCTGATCATTCACATCTTGCAGTTCTCTAGTAGAAACATAAATGTGAAGTTTTAGATGCAATTGTTCTCATGAGAGGCAATTAAAGATTTTTGAAAGTGACGCTTTGCAGTTTTTTCCCAACCTGTGACTTTCTTCTCATCGTCGTCATAGTTGCTGGAGGTTAAAAGATGTCCAAAAATAAGAGCTGGCACATACATTTTTTCTACTTGATGCTCAACGATAGGGATTCCTTTCCCATCATTCCACACAGAGATTGTGTTATTTTCTCTAGAAAGAGAAGATTAAACTGATATTCAAAAGTTTAATCCAAAGCAAACTTTTTGTCTCTCCAGATTAAAAAAGAAAAAAATATTATTCACTGAACAATAGGCAACTCTCAACAGCAAATTCAGTTATGCTAAATTTGATCAGAAAGTCAAATTCTATGCTAATCATTACACTATTATTTAAATCTACAAGAATACAGAGTCAGTTTCACATTCCCTTCCTAATGAACTATTCCTCAATGAAAGTCAGAAATATTAAATATTAAAGCAAGACTTACGGGTCAATTGTAACTTTAATACAAGACATATTTTCATCTCTCTGTTTATTGTCGGCTGCATTGACTAAAAGAAAGCAATACAATTTTTTAGTGGTTGGTAACATTTGCAAGTTAAAACTCTTGATTTAGTTTTCAGTTATGCAACACTTAATTTCAACAAGTTCTGCCAAACAAGACCAAGCATTTTGTACACATTTTGTTACCTATTCAAAAAGCTAATTCGTTGCAATACCGTTGTATATTATTGTTCATCAACAATGGATCTTAAAAAAAATCCCCCTAAAATGCTTGATGCCCTCACTATGAAAGCATTTTATCCATATGTCAACATACCTAGTATTTCATCGAAGATTTTATAAAGGCCAGGAACAAAGGTGACCTCCCTGCAATTCAGTCCTTCATCTTCATCAAACACCCACATTTGCTAAGAAAAAAGTAATTTTATTTATCTGCTGCAAAATCTTGAGGTACCCAGAAATATATACTATAATCAGTGTATTAATTTTAATGTTTCATAAAAGTCTGATTTGTAAAAAGCATACTTTTAAGTTTTCATAAATGTATAGCCTATTGTGTTCAGATTAATCATAAATGGTTTGTAATGAATTTTCTATATAAGAAATTGTAAACTATTTGGCTGATAAAATATAACTTGCCAACGGAAACCTTAATTATAATTTTGATAGCACATTACAAAGTACTTTGGGAATCAGGGCAACTTGTCTTTGCTGCAAACAGATATTTTTTTTTACCTGAGTTACTTGCTCCACAGATCCAATGTACGTATCAGGTCGAAGCAATATATGCTCCAATTGAGATTTCTTTTGATAGATTCTTTCAACAGATAGCCTCTTCTTTGAATTCTCATTCTTTATCTTCTTCACTTTGGGGTTCAAATCCAGAACCTCAATGGAAATAAAACAAGAAAAATTGCAAGGAGAAATTCACTGCCTGCCTAGCAGTTTGTAATAGGAACTCAGGTGGGATGGCAATACATAGAACATAAATGCCAGAGCTAAATGTTGAATGAGGCAAGGCAAATTGAAGAGTAAAGAGGTACATGTTTCTGGAGGTCAGCTCCAGATTAAACATTTTAGTTTTTCTGGGTATTACAGGGAATATACATTGTACAAAAGCAGCTTCACATCAAGTCAAAAAGTATCCAATAGTATCTTGCCAAGACAATTCTGTGTCTTGTACTGTCCACATAAAAGGTCAAATGCAGTCTTATGCTGCTGCTTCTTTCAGGGCTAATACGATTGGGTCAATAGTGATCTCCAGTTGCTCTCTGTAGGACAATACACAGGGGGAAAATGACTATTCTTAAGAGGGAGTGATTAAACATCATGCCATTTAAGATAAGATCTGCCCCCAACCTCCTTTCATTCCATAAGAGCCTAAAGTGCTGGCTCTGTAAATTGGCCTTGAGACTCAATGGGGGAGTTGTATTCTGGAGGTGCATGCTAGATTGACAGTAGGCTCCATCTCTCGCCCTGCCTCTCTAATCCACACTTGCCCATTTTGGGGAGTAATTATATCAATATATTTTCCTTCATTTCTTCTTCCTTATTATTCCATTAATTTACTTTTGTTTAACCTTCCTTCTAATTTCTTTTATTGTTGCAAGCTGCCTAGCATAGCCCTAGGGCGAGATAGGCAGCAAATTGAGTTAATAATAATTAACTGCAACACTAAAGCTGATCAGGAATGAAGGCGAATATACAGAATAATATTGCAGGAGCCAATCTGGGTTGGTCACAGGGACCAAAGGTTTTGTATTTCTGAGATTTCAGATTCATGCTGGACCCCATCTTCAGGGAACTCTAAGGGTTCCATTATGAGTCCGAAAGATCCTGCACCTAAAGCTGATGTTCAATTGTATCTAGCTGTCTTAAAAGACTCCTGGTTGATTTAGCATGCTTGTAGTTTATCTGTGCCTCCATGTAGCATAGGTGGCAAGTTGATTGCCTCCCACTTGGAAACTTCTTGTCTGCTAGCCGATTGTGATCAAATTATTCCCCTTTCTAAAATGTAATTCACCCCGTCTCGTAAAAGATTTCCATTCCTTTAATGGAACCAATTCTGTTAGAAGCCAGACCTGAGACTTTAGTTGTACAAGGTGCAATGATAATAAAGCAAACTAAACTAAACTAGTTTCCTTCCAAAAATATTAGAAGTTTGAAATCTCCTTTCACTTACCAGGAGAGGTGGAGTTAACAGTTTCAGGTTGACCAAATCTTTTGTAGTAGGACATACAAATTTTGTCAATTGTAAAATAGGCTTAAATACTGTGCGTATACATATTCAGAAAGCAAACTCAGTTCCATTCATAAATTCAAAGTGACCCAAGAGAATATGCAACACCTCCATCAAATGATATTGCTTAATAGATGGGATTTTAAGGGGCAAGTAGAAAAAAGTAGCTCTTTAGGAAGCCCACAGAAGGTGAACTGATACCAGTGCATCTTACTTAGCAGAAATGTTGCATAGGTATAATGAGGTGTGCCCATAATGCTCATACTAATGTATTCTGGACTAGCTGTAGTTTCTTAGTGATCTTTAAGTGTAGCCCCATGTGGAATGCATTGCGACAATCCACATGCAAGGGTGGCCAAGACATGGGTAACTATGAAGTAGGGTACCTTTCTTTAGGAAAGGGTGCAACTGGCACATAAGATAAATTTGGGCAAAAGTCTAGCTGTTATTGCTCAATATAAGCTTTTCCCTTCATCAGAACTATTAACTCTGTAGTTTATGAGGCTTTTTAACTTTTCTATTTCAACGGATGTAGCCCAGATATGATGACCTGGATCCAACCTATAACATTCAGGTCAGCATCCCTTAAACCAGTGGTAGTCAACCTGGTCTCTACCACCCACTAGTGGGCGTTCCAGCTTTCATGGTGGGCGGTAGGGGTTTGTGCCCTACTACTTTATAAATCACCATTACTGTGGAACCGGTGGGTGGTTAGAGAACATTTTACGGCTAACACAGATACAAAAGTGGGCAGTAGGTATAAAAAGGTTGACCACCCCTGCCTTATAAACCATGGGTCTCCAACCTTGGCAACTTTAAGCCTGGTGGACTTCCTGCTGGGGAATTCTGGGAGTTGAAGTCCACCAGGTTTAAACTTGCCAAGGTTGGAGACCCCTGCTTTAAACCAATCATTCACGAGGGATACTGACGATAATGTCAATACAGGTCAAGCGAACCACCGTGGGAGGATTCCGATGCCAACCAGTTTCAAGGTCAACCAAAACAAACAAAAGGGAGAAAATCGCGTCAGAAAGGGATGCTTTCTAAATTGCGTGGAGACACAATGAGAGAAGAAAGGAAGAGGCCCAGGGTACACCGAATGGCTTACCTTGAGTGGTGAGGAGCAATCGAGATCCATAGCGGCTGCAGAAGTGAGAAGAAAAGCCGATAGGCGAAAAGGTCAAACCAAGGCAGAAAGCGTCAGGTGCTGGCTGAGGCGGGGGCGGGGGGGGGGCGGGGGGAAGAGTTAAGGCTTGCGACGAGAAGAGCCGCGGCCGTTGCCTCGCGACAGCCGTTCTCCGGACCAACTGCTCTCGTGCACTCTGCCCACCCAACGTTCGAGAGCCGAAGAATCACAAGTAACACCGCTTCCAGTTGAATCGAGATTCAAAAAACCCGATTCAACCCGCCAAAACGCTTCTCACCAATGAACGGAGGAGGTTTGGAAGCCTGGCCAATCCTTGCGGGAGACAAGGAGCCGAACGAAAGAGGGGGAGGGACGTTTACCCAGCCAGTAGAGACCACGCTAGAACATTCAAAAACCCATTTTTTTTAAAAAAAAGTAGAGTTCCTGTGTAAGCGAAGGCGGATACTTCGCCGTTTGTGATAGTTTAGAGCGCTTATTGGCGTTCCTATGGGCCAATAGGAGCCTGGTGCTGCACCAATGCCTTGCGTGAGACTTTGTTTGCAAATTAACCGCCCTAGGTAATGTTTAAATATATGTTCTGTTCTCACGTGTAAAATACTCCCCCCCCCCCATACTTGAGGCAGCGATTATCTAAAGTTAGTAATCTAGGGGTGTAAAGAGAAGATTGGTCTTTGAAAAAGGACCACAACCAACTATATTTATTAATTAAACAACCAATCGAATCAATAGCAAGCAGCGTTAATTTTAATGTTTTACTACTTCCGTAGTGGGACCCTTTGGTTCGTTCCATCCGGTCTATCTCACTTGCTGTCTTTTATATTTTATATTTTTTGATTTTAGTTTGTTGTGAACTGCCCGATTGCGAGTTGGGTGGCATACAAGTTTAAATAAATAATTCTTATGGAAATTTTTTTTGTTACGCCTTCATGATTGGAGCAATGCCTAAAGGACTCCTTTGATATTGGAACATTTTGAATTTTTCTTCCAATTCTTCCAATTAAAGAAAAACCTGCTATATTTTTTGGCATTACCGTAATAACTCTCAAGCCTGGTTAGGACCTGAATTATTAGCCTGTCACCAGACTTAGAATGTGGATTTAGTTGTGGATTAATTGATTAATTTTAAATTAGTGCTTTTGAAGCAGGTTAACTTATTTTCCAAAGCACTAGAAGGCAAGACAAGAAACAATGGATGTAAACAGCCTAGAACTAAGGAAAAACTTCCTAACAGTTTGCCTTCAGAAATTGTAGGTGTTTCATCACTGAAGATTTTTAAGCAAAGACTGGACAGCCACCTGTCTGAAATGTCCTTGGCTTATAAATAATTACCTAGCAAATGTTCAGAATTACAATGCATCTCCTGAGGGCTATATGCACACACTCGTGATTTACATTTTTTTGTTGGAAACTGGTGTTTACTTCCGATTTTTGGCAAAAAAATACCTGTTATGGATAGTGAATTTGCTTAACGATTGTGACATTCATTTGATGACTGCTGCAAAAAGTCAATGAAGCTGGGAATGATCAGCAGAAAAGATGGAACGGGCCGCCCTCGACACTATAAAGCAGGGGTCTTCAAACTTGGCAGCTTTAAGACTTGTGGACTTCAACTCCCAGAATTCCTCTTCCAGTCATGTTAGCTCAGGAATTCTGGGAGTTGAAGTCCACAAGTCTTAAACTTGCCAAGTCTGAAGACCTTTGCTATAAAGCATGACCATAAGAGAATGACATAATTGGAAGGAACCAACTCTGATCCCATCTCAGGCAGGAAATAAACGATTGTCCGATCTCTTCTTAAAAACCTCCAGTGTTGGAGGACCCACAATTTCTGGAGGCAAGTTGTTCCACTGATTAATTGTTCTAACTGTCAGGAAATGTCTTCTTAGTTCTAGGTTGGTTTTCTCCTTGATTAATTTCCATGTTGCTTTTTGTCCTGTCTTCAGGTTCTTTGGAAAATAGGTTGACCTTTTCTTTGTGGCAGCCCCTTGGATATTGGAACATTGCTTTCATATCACTCCGAGACATTCTGTTTGTTAAACTAAACATACACTATTCCTGCAACCATTCTTCGGTCTCCTAACCATCTTTATTACTCTTCTCTGCAGTCTTTCTAGATCTCAACATCTTTTTTATATTGTGATGACCAAAACCATATTCTAAATGTGGTTTTATGAAGGCATTTTTAAGTGTGTTAACACTTTGCATGATCTTGATTCTATGCCTTTGTTAATTCAGGCCTATGCATTAGCATAGGACTCAATATCCTTCTTGCAGTTACTGTTATTGAACCAAGTAGCACCTATTCCATACCTGTGCATTTGGTTTTTATTGCATAAATGTAGAACTTTACTTTTCTCATCACTAAACTTCATTTTTTAAAGTTAGAGCTCAGTGTTCAAGTTTATCAAGATCCTTCTATATCTTCAGCCTGTCTTCTGGAGTATTGGCTAGTTCTGCCAGTTTGGTTCTGTCTGTAGTTCTCCTTCTATCCCCTTATCTAAATCATTGATGAAGATTTTGAAGAGTACTTGAGGTGCCCCCCTTCATACTTCCCTCCATGTAGGTGTAGTTCCATTAAGAAACTAGTCAGTCAGCTGACTGACAAATTCATGTGGTAGTTATTCTGTTTAACTCACATTTTTCTCTCTTATCAAGTAGTAGGTTGTGGTCTGCTTTATCAAATGCTTTACTGTAGTCCAAGCAAATTATAGTCACAACATTTCATTACTCCAGTAATTTTGTCACTTTGTCAAAGAATGGAATATGGTTTGTCTGGCATGATCTGTTTTTGACCAACTCACATTGGCTTCTGGTTATGACTTTATTTGCCTCTAGGCATTTGCAGATTTGTTGCTTGATTAGAAGAATTGGTGATTAGTAGAAATGGTGGTAGACTTTAGAAGAAACTATTCTATACTACCACCTCTTACAATACTAGATACAATACATAGTACTTACAATACATAGTATCAAAGGTAGAGACCTTCAAATTTCTAGGTTCTACTATATCACATGACCTAAAATGGACACCTAACATCAAAAACATCATCAAAAAAGCACAACAAAGAATGTTCTTTCTGCACCAACTCAGAAAGCTCAAACTGCCCAAGGAGCTGCTGATACAGTTCTACAGAGGAATTATTGTGTCTATCCTCTGCACCTCTATAATCGTCTGCTTTGGTTCTGCAACCCAACAGGACAGACACAGACTTCAGAGGATAATTAGGACTGCAGAAAAAACAATTACTACCCACCTGCCTTCTATTGAGGAACTGTATATTGCACGAGTCAAAAAGAGGGCTGTGAAAATATTTACAGACCCCTCACATCTCAGACATAATTTGTTTTAACTCCTACCCTCAAAACAACGCTATAGAGCCCTGCACACCAGAACAACTAGACACAAGAACAGTTTTTCCTGAAAGCCATCATTCTGCTAAACAAATAATTCCCTTTACACTGTTCAACTATTTACAAAGTGTACACTACTATTACCGTTAATCTTCTCACCACTCCTTATTACCCATCCCCTCCCACTTGACTGTTTCCTAGTGTGATTTGATTGTTGCTTGTACCCTATGACTAAGTGTTGTACGTTATGATTCTTGATTCTTAATTAATGTATCTTTTCTTTATGTATACTGAGAGTATTTATACCAAGACAAATTCCTTGTGTGTCCAATCACACTTGGCCAAAAAAGTATTCTATTAACTTTTCCAGAATCTTTCCAGATAATAGATGTCAGGTTCATAGGCCTGTAGTTTCCTGGATCTATTTCCCACCACTTCATATTCCATCAGATCCATGGTAGACCTGAATGAGGAAATGTGAGACTGAGGGGCATGGAGAGTGCTCATCCATAGGGAGACTGTGGTCGGACATGACTGAATGGCTGATAATGATAACAACATAAGAAAGTTTGTAAAAACAGACACAATCACAGGGTGACCTGCTTATTGACCAGCATAACTTGGGACCATAATTCTGGCTTCAATTATGGTCTTAGATCAAGGGCTTCCTGAACTTGTTAATGAATAAAGGAGTGGTGTCATGCATCTTTCAAAATGATGCCCCTGCCAAGTAATTATAAGAACAATATAACATAAATACATGTATAATAAGATATTTTGCCTGACTATTCTAAAGTTTAAATCATGTGGCAAGAGGAGGTAAAAAGGGGAACAAAAACATTCGAAATCTGATGATTTCAAAGAACTTACAGTAAATATGACAAAGCTTGTATCTAATCCCCAATAATATTTGAGAAGAATAGGTGGAATGCAGCATCAAATCGTCACTCAGAAATGACATTTCCTTACATGTCTGACTGGACTAACGTTTTCTCAATATTGTTGCAGTTTGTACAACTACAGTGGTTTACCATTCAGGAGAAGACAGTACATTCTGATAATCTGGCATTCATTTAAGTCTTTGACTTACAAAGTCCACTTGTAAATGAATAATTGAGTTTGGCAATTAGGGCCATAAGTTGTGATGGTCATAAAATGGGTTGTCACACAAACAATACAATTTTATATATTTTTTCCAGTGGTTATACTGATCATTAAGTGAACCCATTGCTATGGGCTGATTCTTGTTGGAAACAGGAAATAAATCTTGGTTTCCAGCAAAATTTTTGTAATTTACAGCCATGTGGGATGCTGCAAATGGTCATAAGTGTGGGCTGGTTGCCAAGCGCCCAAAATATGATCACATGACAGTGGAGGATAGGTGGATGGCCATCAAAGCTTTGGAATTAGGTTGTAAGTAACTTTTGGGATGTCTATTTTAATTTAAACAATTGCTAAGCAATTGGTCATAAATTAAGGACTACCTGTAATCCCAAATAGGAATCTTTTTTGTCATTATTTTTTTAAAAATTTATCAGAATATGCAGATTACAGCTCCAAAGTTGCATATTCGGTCTCCAAACCAATTGTGCCTTTGGAGTTCCTCTGATTGCCAAAACCTGTGGCATGGTTTCCTACCAATTTGAAGCATAAAAAGATATGAAAACACAATAGAAACCAGAAAAACTCAAATCGCTCCCAAACTGAAACAGAGTAACACGTGATAAGGTCCTATATTTAGCGGCCTTTGCTGCTGTCTGCTTAAAAATCCCCACATATGTCATATGTTCATAATAGGAGAGCCGCGAATTTAACAATAGATTTAGAAATGGTCAAGAGCAATGCTCTGAATTTATTTATTGGTATACCATCTTTATTATTTTTTTACAAATAATTCAAACCAATGAACGTATTGAACACACATTCTTCCTTCAATTTTCCCCCCAAGAAGCATCCTGTGAAGAGGGTTAGGCTGAAAAAGAATGACTGGCCTAAAGTCATGCAGCTGTTTTCATGGCATATCTTGAATTTAGTTTCTCACTTTCTGGCCTGGTGCCTTAACTACTAGACCTAACCAGCTAATGTACCCAATTTCATAAGGCAGTTCCATGATTGTTATGTCCAAAACAAGCTAACAGTAGACAGCACAACCTCCAAGACCACTCCCACCAACTGGGCAAGCCACTAGAATATAAAGTGAGAGCAAACCCCAGTCCTTACTAGCACTGCTAATGTTACCTAATTTGGGTAATGAAACATCTGCAAGAAAACAAGAAAGCTCAGAGAGTATTAAGGGCCCCTCATTTCCACCGTGAGCTACAAATATACTCTTTATCAATTCCATTTTTAATTAGGTCAAAAGGATAACTTATATTGTAGCAGGCTTTGAGCAACCCTCACCATAACATTGTTTACCAGTAATCCTTAATTTATAACCAATCACTTATTGACTGTTCAAAGTTAAAACAGACCTCCCCAGGGTTACTTATAACCAGGTTTTATAATTCCAATGGGTCTTTCCATCACACGACTGCATATGAAGTATTTGACAATTGGCCTGCATTTATGGCCGTTTGCAGATTTCCTCCGTCATATGAACACATTTTATGATGTTTTGGCAAAATCCAGCATTTACTTCTGATTTTCAACAAGAATGGCCCATAGCACACAATGGGCTTGTTTAACGACCACTGCAAAACATATAATAAAATTGGGTTGGTCATGTGAGTGATCCAATTTACGAATGTCATGACTTGCAGCCATAATGGGCAGGCTTCATTACGGCCATTAGTTGAGGACTACCTGTATTTAATAATACACATTTGGCATTAGAACTAAACTTTAAGCACCCCAAATCCTGATTAAATAATTGGTATGCAATCTGATTCCCCCATTGACTTTGCTTGTTAGAAGGTGATCACAAGAGCCCAGGACATTGCAACTCTCACAAATACATGCCAGTTGCCAAGCATCTCATTCTTGATCATATGACCATGGGGATATGCAAGGGTGAAAAACGGTCATAAGTCACTTTGTTCATTGCTATTGTAGCTTCAAATGTTAACTAAACAAACTGTTGTAAATTGAGGACTACCTGTATTGGTTTTCAGCCAAAAGGCTTTCAGAATAACTATGGCAGTAATTACTAACTACTACAAAATAACTTTGGTAGTAATAGAATATCTCTGTTCAAAGGTTTAGATCTAAAAACACAAAATAAAAAATAGTATTTTAAAAGAATACATAGTAAGAAGTTACTTTATAATGGTAATTAGTATGGAAACGTCAAAACATAATTTCAATTCTTCTAAATAAACACTTTACAAAAAATAAAAATAGATTTAAAAGCCAAAGAACAGGTATCACCTGCAAAATGACATTAGACAAATGGGAATTTTAAAAAACAAAATGTTTAATGTAACTGTAATTTATTTGAGAGAAATAACTGTGAAGCAGGTTAAGTAATACATAAACAGAACTTTCCCTATATAATAGGAACATTCCAAATTTATTTTGATTGTTTGCATTATGTAGCATAGGGGTCCCCAAGCACCGGGCCCCGGTCGTAGATCATTTTCTACCGGGCCGCCGGTTTGCTGGGCGCCACCATCTTGTTTCGACAGACATGATATTGTTCGGAATTCTGATTTTTGGGGGGAATCAGCCCCGCCCCACCCTTTCCCCCCCTTTCTTCTCCTCCTTCCCCTCCCCTCAGAGGCCCCGAGTCTGGAGTTGCTACTGCCCAGCGCGGCTCCAGTCCCGCGTTGCCTCAGGAAGGGAAAGGGAAAAAGGAAGAGCCGCGGCTGCGCTTTGGAAAGAGGACTGGCGAAGGCGAAGTGGTTTTGCAAACGATTCCTGGCCGCCCAGATGTGAATAAATGGTTTTTGCCCCAGAAGCCCATTCTCACAAGTTTAAAAGGGTCATATAATAATATGCCTTTCTCTCTCTCTCCCCACCCCCCTAACGGGGCGCGCTTCAACGACTCCTCAGGCCGCTCTCGCTCTTTCAAAAGTGTGAGGCGGGAGTCAGTTACAGGAAAAACCGAGCCAAGGAGCGGGGACACAAGTCGCAACCGCAAGGCTAGGGGCGGGGGGAAGAAGACTATTATTCCTGTTATTCTCGCATTGTTGGGATAGTGAGTGGGTGTTGGGTGTTCTGTGTGTGGGCGTGTGCACGTGTTGATGCCGGGCGAGAGCTGCCTTTGGGGTTATAGAGCCTCCGCCTCTTGCTGAACTACCAGAGGCAAAAAAGTTCTCTGTGGAGAGGAAAGTGGACCCACGTCACGCCCCTAGTCTTTTCTCCCCTCCCCCCACAGCTGTCAGGTGCCTGCACGATCAGCCCGGAGGAGTCCTGCTGCTTTTAGCCCGCAGCTCAGAGGATCTCATGGGGGGGGGCGAGGAAGAGCCCGAAAGCACCAGCTGAGGCTTCCGTGCAGGGAGGGGAGGTGGGGGGGGAAGGAAATGCCTTGTCATGTGTGCTGATGCCGGTACCGGGCCGCAGATCATTTTTTTTTTAAATAAATTTTATTGAATTTACAATTAAAAACATATCGACATTACATATAAAACAGGGGGAGAAAAAGGAAAAAGAAAAAAAAGAAAAAAAAACGCTCGGTCTTGCGAACTGAAAAAAGAAGAGAAAAAGAGATATAAAAGAAAGAAAGAAACAAAGAAACGGAAGAGAAAAGAAAATACATTTAAAAACAGACAGATATCCTTTTTGACAGTCTGCAAGATCCAATTTTCCTACCTTACTTTAAATACCCACATCTTATCAATATCTATGCTTAAATTACCCATTGTTCATTAAACAGTTTATCTCTGAAATAACCAATTATACCACGAATTCCAATTATCATAAAATGTTGAAGACTCTTTATTTTTAAGTGCTATAGTTAATTTGTCCATTTCTGCACAGTCACATATTTTCTGGATGACCATTTGTTCTATAGGTATATAGGATGATTTCCAGCACTGGGCAAATGCTAATCTGGCCGCAGTTAGAATATGAATTGTTACATATTTCATCTTTTTAGGTAAATGTTTATCAGAGATCCCTAGTAGGAAGAACTCTGGTTTGTATTCGATTTGTTCTTTGGTTATCTCCTCCAACCATTTTCTGATTTTTTGCCAGTATTTCTGGGCTTCTTTGCAAGACCACCACATATGAAAGTAGGTTCCTTCTATGCTTTTACATTTCCAACATTTTGGACTAGTGTTTGGGTTCATTTTCGCTAACCTCGAAGGGGGTAAGTGCCATCTATATAACATTTTATACATATTTTCTTGTACGCCGCGGATTTCGTAATCTTGATGTTTCTATTCCAGATCTTTTCCCATTCTGTTAATGTAATGCTTCTTCCAATATTCCTACTCCACATTATCATGTTCCCTTTCACTATCTCTTGCTCTAATTCTACCTCCAATAAATATTTATAGAATTTGGAGATATTCTTTTTATTTGATCCTAATAAGATTTTATCTAAATATTGTAATTTGTTATAGATTCCAAACTCTTTGATATCTTGTTTGTATCTGCTATGGATTTGTATATATAACCACTGGTCAATTTTAAATCCCTGTTCCTGTAAGTCCTGTCGAGTTCTTAATTTTCCTAAAGGGTCTAATAAATCTTTATATTTAGTCGTTTTTGTTATATCCAAATTGTTGGGATGAACCATTGCCTCCATTGTTGAAAGCCAAATTGGAATTTTTGAATAATGTTTTTTGCATATTTTTTTCCAATTAGTTAATAATGAATCTCTAATAAGATGTCTATGAAAATACGACTGTTTAGTTTTCCCCACATCCCATAGAAATGCATGCCATCCTCTCTGAAGGTCGTGCCCTTCCAAGACTAAAGTTCTTTTATTCAGTAAATTGACCCAGTCTTTTAACCATAATAAGTTGGCTGCCCAATAATAAAATTCCCAGTTTGGGAGCGCTAGCCCACCTCTACTTTTTGCATCTTGTAAGGCCTTAATACTGATTCTAGCTTTTTTCCCTTGCCAAATAAATTTAAGAGTTACCTTATTTATATCTTCAAAAAAATTTTTTGGTAATTTTATTGGGATTGTCTGGAATAAGTAAAGGAGTTTTGGTAAGATGTTCATTTTGATCGTGGCAATCCTGCCCAGTAGAGAAAGCTGCAACTTATTCCAAGATTCTAGATCTTTCTTAATTTGCTGTAACAGTTTATCATAATTATTCTCTTTGAGCGATTTACTATATGGTGTTAACCATATGCCTAAATATTTGACCTTTTTTGTTGCCTGTATCCCCATGGTTTTTTCTAATTCTTCCCTCTGATTCTCTGTTAGATTTTTAGTCAGTAATTTTGTCTTATTTTTATTAATCTTTAATCCTGCTACTGAACCAAATTGTTCTAGTTCTTTTATTAGGTTATGTCCTTTTTCCATGGGTTCCTCTAGGAAAAAAACCATATCGTCTGCAAACGCCTGTAGTTTATATTCCTCTTCTTTGACCCTAACTCCTTGGATTTCACAGTTTTGTCTTATCCGCGTTAACAGTGATTCTAAAGCAAAGATAAATAAGAGGGGTGAGAGAGGGCAACCCTGTCTAATGCCCTTTTCAATGCTTAATGGGCCTGTTTGTTCACCATTGATTAGTATATTGGCTTGTTGGGTATTGTAAATTGTTGTGATAATGTTCTCGAATTTAGTGCCCAGACTCATGTTATAGATTTTTTGTATTAAGAAGTGCCAATGTAAGTTATCAAATGCTTTCTCCGCATCTAAAAACATGAGTGCAAATTGTTTCTCTGGATGAGCTTCATAATATTCTAATACGTCAATAACGGTTCTTAAATTATTTTTGATTTGGCGGGATGGAAGGAAACCATTTTGGTCTTCATGAATGTATAAATTTAAAACTTGTTTTACTCTATTCGCTATAATTGAGGTAAATAATTTATAATCAGCTTTTAAAAGTGAGATTGGTCTATAATTGTTGATATATCTGGCATCTACATCCTCCTTCGGAATTAACGAAATCAATGCCCCCCTCCATGAGTCTGGCATTTTGGCTGCCAAAAGTACTTCGTTAAACACTTCCAGCATCAGTGGCCCTACTAAATCTATTGTGGCTTTGTACAATTCTACTGGAATCCCATCTGGACCAGGGGATTTATTATTACTTTGATTCTCCATTGCGGATTTTAACTCAGACCATGTAATATCCTTATTTAATAACTCTTTGTCTCCTTCCCCTATTGTTTTATCATTCGTATTCTCCAGGTAAGTTCTTATTTTGTCTTCATTGATTTCTTCTTTTTTATATAATCTTTGAAAATAGTTTAATATAATATCTTTTTTCTTCTCAATCTCATGTTGTGGTATGCCTTTCTCGTCTATTAGTTGGTGTATCAGTCTCTTTTCTTTTTCTTTTTTAAGTTTATAAGATAGCCATCTTCCTGGTTTATTGGCGTGTTCAAAATAATTTTGTTTGGACCTTCTCAAGCTAACTTCTATTTTATCTTGTTCAATTAAATTCAGCTTATGTTTGGCTAATATTAACTGGTTTTGTAGTCCTTGGATCTTAGGGGTTTTTTGTAATTGTATTTCTAAGTCTTTGATTTGTTGTTGTAATACATTTTGTCGGGCATAAATTCTCTTGTTTCTCATAGCATTATAGGATATTGTTGTGCCTCTTATAATTGCTTTCATAGTATCCCAAATATTCTGTTTTGAAGTTGTTTCATTATTATTATCTTTTAGGAAATAGTTTAGCTCCTCTTTCAGCTTATTAATATACTCTTCTTCATTTACAATTTGGGTGTTTAGTGTCCATCTTTTTTTTTATTCCTCTCCTATCTCTCCAAATTAGCTGTATTGGGTTATGGTCACCCCATTCATTCGGTAGGATTTTAATTTCTTTTATTTCATTAGCCAAATCCAAATCCATCCAAGCAATATCTATTCTAGTCCAAGTCTTATGTGGATTAGAATAGTATGTAAATTGTTTTCCTTCAAGATTCCGTTCCCTCCATAAATCTTTTAAATTTAACTCTTTCAACATTTCCTTACATGCCGCAGAAAGTTCCCTTTTCCCCTTCTTGTTTTTTCCCACATTACTATGGTCTTTTTGGTAGTCTGCAATGGAGTTAAAATCGCCAATCAAGCAAATGTTTCTTTTTTCAAAGCCTACTATTTTTTGGTGAAGGTGTTTAAAAAATTTCCCCTGGTCTTCATTTGGGGCATAGATTGCTACAAGTAAAAATGTGATGTGGTTTATCCAAACTTGTATAACCAGAGTTCTTCCTTCGGGATCCGACCAGGTTAATTCTGCCTTTACATCTTGTTTTACGTAAATTGCAATTCCTTTTTTCTTGTGTTTATCGGCCGGTGCCGTAAAAAGTTTCCCTAATTTTGGACAAATTAGATGTCTTTCGTCATTTTTCGAAATATGTGTTTCTTGAAGACATATTATATCTGCGTTATGTTGAATAAGTTTTGAAAATATCCTTTTTCTTTTTGATAATGAATTTAATCCGTTTATATTGATGGAGAGCAATTTCTTCCCCTCCACCATTTATCTATGTCTGCTTAGATTTTTGCCTAGTAATGATTCCGTTCTCTTGTTGTTGTTGTTGTGGGATTTGCTCTTCTCTCCCAGGTTGTGGTTTATCACTTCCTGAAACTGGAGAAAGTCGTTCCTTTTGGGTTCTGTGATGATATCGGTCCTCCTGTGGTCTTCTTTTAGGATCTTCTTTAGAGGATTGACCATTCGTATCTGTGAACTGTTGATAAAAATCTTGGGCCTGTTCTATCGATTCTATTTTGATTTTCCTCTCTTTCCACGTAATTAACATCCCTTCCGGGATTAACCATTTAAATTGGATTCCTTTTTTATTTAAATCATTAGCTAATCATTTTGTGATGCCGGTACTGGACTGTGGCACAAAAAAGGTGGGGGCCATTGATGTAGCACATATTGTAAAATTGCTGAAAGCACAAGCAAATGTAGCACTTCTGCTAATTCTAAAAAAGACTTCAAAATCGTCTTGGGAGGAGAGGCTTCCAGATCTTCTGTAGGATCTAATAAACAACAATTTGAATCCAGAGCAATAATGTGGTTCTGACAAACAGCTATTGCAGTTTCAGGTAGCATTACTGGAAATCATAGTTTGCATCTCTTGGATAGTGCTATGGTACTCAGGCCTGATACCACAGAGAGAAAATGGTTTATACTGTGAAAAGAAATACTGTATACCAATATGTTCAGGTTTACCTATCCAGAATTTGGTGATTATAATGAAAGTAAGTTTGTTTGTGGTGGTCACTTCAGGGAGGTAATAAGTTGGGGAAAGGGTGCTTAAACCTTTGCTTTTCTTGCAATTCCCTCCCCTCTCCCCCATTTTTATTTTGGTCATCCACTATGAGTCAGTGACCAGTGGAAATCCTGAAATGAGGGGAAGCATGGAAAATATTAAGTCTCCTCTTTTCTTTAAATATTATACAGTTACCTCCAAACTCAGACATCCCGAGTTTGGCATGGAGCTGGAAGAACATGGTCCCTGAATTTGAGACATTTTTACTTTTGCAAGAGGCTTCTTTGCCCAGCTGAAAATACAAATCACCAAATAATTTATGCAAAGAAAAAGCATTTATTAAGGGGAGTCAAATCCTTTTATAAAGTACGGAAACAAGTGATACATACATTCAGTATATGTGATATATCAGAAAGAAAATTATTGAGACTTGAACAATAGAAAACATTCATTCTAGATAACATTCCACAAGTGGCAAAGTTATGGGTTACATTATTCTTTTCCCAGCTTGGTATATATCTTTCTTAAAACTTCCAGGTGTATTCAGGGACTTTCAGAATATGTTTCTAATGTGAAATACAGCTTTCAGTACATGCTATATTTTGGGGGAATTGAATATTTAGACTATTTATCTCATTAGTTTTTGAAGTAACAGCTCCATGATATTAAAGAGTGTAGATGTGCTAGTTAGTAACCTAGTAACTTGCAGATCTCTTTGTCAGATACCATAGAATTCCCTTTTCAAGATTTTTATAGAAATAAAGGCACTTAATGTTTCCTTAAAATGACTGTGACTATTGAATGCCATATATTGACCAAGAAATATATATATATATATATATATATCTTTGGTTGTTCGGGTTTTCTCCCGCGTAAGATTCGAAGTATCTAGGCAACGTTTCGATGAAGTCTCATTCATCATCTTCAGGCTTCTGTCTCCGGCTCTGTGCTTCTCAGAGTAATGTGAGATTGCAGCTGCTTCCTCCTTTTAACTGCCAGTGGGGGTGGGACTTGATTGGGTGGGGGCTTGGCTGTGTTCTG
>NW_020769929.1:10560-39584 GCF_900518735.1 Pseudonaja textilis
AATAATAATAATAATAATAATAATAATAATAATAATAATAATAATAAAACAGAAACAGAAACAGAAACAGAAACAGAAACAGAAACAGAAACAGAAACAGAAACAGCTTTTATGATAACGATGACGATGACGATGACGATAACGATAACGATAACGACAACAATAACAATAACAATAACAGAATGATTATGTGAACCAAAGTACAGAAAAATTGCTGCAGGCTGTAAAAACTGAGAACATTATAAAAACAACAGAAGCAGAGGCAGAATTTAAGGAATTACAGCTGGAAGATAGATTAAACAGTTGGAAAACCAAAGCTTTGCATGGCATGGACAGCACTTGAAAAACATTGAAGGAAAATGTGATGACAGCTTGACATGGGCATGGCTTATTCTTCCATCAAGGAAGACATGGAAGGTTTAATACTTGCTGCTCAAGCACAAGAACTACAAACTAATCAATGTGGGATTCAATAAAATTTGCTGCCAATTCTGTGGGCATGGTTTCGTAGGTGTGGTTAGTGGTCATGTGACTGGGTGGGCATGACTGGGTAGTCATGTGACTGGGGGCACGTGACTAACTCCACATCACTCATGTCAAGGAGTGCCTTGCCTTCCCCAGCTTGCCTGGCCTCCTGAGCTCTTCTGTTCTTTGTCTATTAATCTGTCTACTGCTACAGTGTCTGGCAGATTATCTAATGCCTGCCTGTCCTTCTGAATCTGGAACTCTCACAGATTCTTAGCTCTATTCTTCTCCACAATCTTCTGTGGAATCTCCTTGATGACTGGCTAGAGAATTCTGGAGTTAAAATCCATACATCTTTCAGCTGAATGACACTAATCTAGCCCTTGGGTTCCATCTTGTGAAGGAATAATTATAAAAATTCAGGAATAATTATAAAAATTATGATTTCTCATTCATTTCCTTACTAATAGTAGAAATAAAATAATCAGCCAAAAATGTAACCTAACGTTGGAACCCAAAATCAGATGTACACTAAAGGTAGACTGATTTTTAGCTACATATCTTCCCAGCAAACACCAAATTTTGAAGCTCCAGGTAAAGAAGATTCATTTTAGGAGGAGTAATCCCAGTTTGCATGTTGGAGTTTCCAAAAGGAACGTTGGGAAATTCTGTATTTTAAAGAACATTTGAAGGAGGTGTGCAAAATAGTTCTTCTCTGTCTGAGGCTATAGAGATCTGGCACCAATCAAAATATTGTTTGTGAAGCAACTGATCAACATTGAGAGTAAGCCACTAATATATGAAAGTAAGAGCAAACTCAACTCCCTTCTAGTACTGATGATGTTACCTAGTTTGGTAATGAAATATCTGCATCTATGGTTCATATTGCTTTAATCATTATTTGTTAAGGAAACCACAACTGATTTATTTAATTGCACCAAACTCTAAATAAATCAGGAATGGAAAATCCTAAACTATAGTGTAGACTCATGCTTCTCAACTTTGGCAATTTTAAGGTGCATGGACTTCAATTCCCAGAATTCTCAAGGTAGCATGTAGTTCACCCATCTTAATCTTGCCAAGACTGAAAAATGCTGCTCTTCAGAGAAGGATTTTTCCATTCCTCTTTTACTGGTTCTTACTTATTTATAAGCAATCATAATGCAAAATCCTCACTTCCACCCCATTCCCTCACTAACCTGATTTCCAGCTCCATTCTCCTCCATGCAGGGCAACCAAAGAACACTATGTGACTATCAGTTTAAAAAAAAGGTTCAATCATACCTTCCAAAAAAGAAGTTGGAGCTTCTTTTTTGGAAGAGCTTCTTTTTTTGAAGAATTTCATTTTTAGAAATGGGGTGGAAATGAGACTTTGCATTATAATGCAAAATCCTCACTTCTACCCCATCCAAGAGAAAAGATAATGCCATATCCTCATTTCTACCCCATTTCAAAATAATGATAATGCAAATTCCATTCCAGAGCACAGACCAATCCCTCACTAACTTGATTTCCAGCACTCGTCTCCCCCATGCAGGGCAACAAAAAAAGACCCTGTGACTACCAGTTCAATCAGATTTCTAACGTCTCCAGGGAATAAAGTTCTAAATTCTGACTGAACTGACTGATTAGTCTCCCAGCTGCTGGGGCTCCTGGTCCATTTGCAAGGATACAATTGAAACCTTTTCACATTTAATATGTAAATGTAGCAAAATTGTACAAACTGATTACAAAGCTAGACACGATTAAGTTGCTAACTTAATCAACTTTTCGTTATGTAAAAAATACGACTTACCTGTATTTGAAAAATCATGGAAACATAAAGTGAAAAACGTTATTAAAAATAAGAAGGTGAAGATCTTGTGGGACTTTTGACAGATCACGATTTGGAATGCAACTTGCCAGATATTACAGTTGTCGAAAACTGAAAAGTACAATTTATTGATATTTCAGTACTAGGAGATGCCAGAATCCAAGAAGAAGAACTAAAAAAATCCCATGAAATATTACAACTTGGCCATCAAAACTATGCAATTATGAATGAAACATGTAACAGTGATACCCATTGTCATTGGGGCATTTGGCACCATGTTCAAGAATTTTACAAAATACATCAAGAAATTCCAGCTTCCTGAAATATCACTAGCGGAATTGCAAAAAACTGCTACTCAGAACATCGTACATCTTTACAAGGTACTTAGTTGATACCTGGGATGGTGGAAGCAACCTGTATCAACCATTAGCAATAGTCAATGTTATTTGTGATGAATTTTTGAATGTTTAATTGACTGAATTTCATGATTAATGAATAAAGCATATTTATTTATTTAATTTATATTGCTGTCTATTCGCCCATGGTGACCCGAAGCAGCTTACACAGTGTAAAACCATATTTAAAATAAAAATAAAAAACAATAAAATGTAACAAAAAGAATTAAATATATTAATAAAGTACAATAGAACAAAATCTGGAAAAAATAAAATAGATAAAAAATTATAATAGTAATTGGAATTAAGCTAAAATGTAGGGGAGGCTGGTTCTTTTATATTGATGAGTGTGGCTTTTTTTTTTACTTCTTAAATATATTGTCTTCTTATAAAAAGCAAATATTCAGTTGTATTACAGCAGCCACATTGGCATCAATCCAATAGTAATTATAAAGAGTTAACCCAAGGATGATTTACACAATTTAAAATTTTAAAGATAAGGGGAAAATAATGTCAACTATGGAACTATGGTTTCTGGAATGCTAATGAATAAAGGGTTGTTTAAATCGTACATTTAAAGCTAAATGTGGCTTGGTTGACAATTGCGAAATGGATGATCTTAATTTATAATGCAATAAGTGTTTTTTATCTTAAATTTAATCTTTAACACCGAGATCTTCACTGAATTCTTATTTATTGTTGTTTACAAATCGCAGAGAGAAAATAAAGAAAAAGGAAGAAAAAGAAAAAGACATTTATTTTTAAAAGTAAATTACTATTTGGTTGGTAATGTCCCCTTTATTTACTTATCAAATTTTTATAACACACCTCCTCATGTAGTGATTCTGAGCACTGTTCATAATACAAGAGACCATATAGGAAATCCTTGACTATGACCACAATTGAGCCCAAAATCTATGTTGTGAAGCAAGATAGTTTTAAGGGAGATTTGCCTAATTTTACAACCTTTCTTGCCACAACTGTTAAATGAATTGTTGCAGGTGTTAAGGAAGGAACTTCAGTTTTTAAGTGAATTTGGTTTTCCCATTGACTTTGCTTGTCAGAAGGTCCCAAAGATGATCACATGGCCCCAGGACACAGCATCATAAATATGAACCAGCTGCCAAGCATCCAAATTTCAATTGCATGACCATTGGGATTCTGTAATAGTCATAATGTGAAAATCAGCCATCAGTTACTTTCTTCAGTGCCTTTGTAACTTTGAATAGTTACCAGTTCAAAAGTTACCAATGATTTTAAGTAAGGACTAGCTATATAGAGTACAAATAGTTTTCAATGTACAACCACAATTTAGCCCAACAGGGCTAAATATGGAAATGCATGGTTGGATGATTCTAGGAATTGAGTCATTTGCTTGGGTAATCCCAAGCAGCCATGGTGAGCATAATTGTCACATAGGGAACATTTGGTGGAATTTTCATTATCCTTTAGAGTTTCTTTACATATAAGGCACGTGCCAGAGTCTTGTGGTTCATTGGTGGGGATTTCTTTCTCTTTGGGTTGTTGTTTGGCATTGGGTTTTTTTCCTGGCATGGAAGGTTTGTTGAGATAGTACATTGATAAAATTGTTCAATCAAACAAGATATTTCGGTAATCAATATAGCCAATATCACACTAATTAATAAAATACAATAATCACGCTAGTCAAATAATTTCACTAAGCAACAATCAGACTAATCAATTAATTACACTAAGCTCTAATCACAATCAACCTAATCAATTAATTATACTAATTGCTAATCACACTGGTCAATTAAATTCATGAAATCACTAATTTTACTAATCAATTAAATTACATAAAACACTGATCATTTACACTGATCAATAATCATACTATTTGCACTAAGCATTCTAACCACACTAATCAATCAAACAATAAGTCAATTAATCAATTGATAAATTAATTATTTTATAGAAATTGTTTTAGAGACATCATTATCCAATCATTGGTATAGGTCATGAGGTAGAAAAGTTATGTTTTGAGGTAATGAGGTAATCAGTATTGAAGTATTGAAGTAATGAAATAGTATTTATTTATTTAGTTCCAGTGCAACATCATCGCAGTACAAACCATAGTAGTAATCTCTACTAATTATTAAGTGGGTCATATTATTAAAATGAGGATCAGACACAGTAAAATACAATAAAATTACAGAAGATAAAACAGTAAAATAAAATGGGATATGGTAAAAAAATAATCCAATATATATAATGAAATAAATCCTAAAGATAGGTTGAATGCCTCTTCTTTGTAGAAGGCCCTAAGATATTGGAAGACTGCTTGCAACTGTTCTTCATATGTTTTAGCCTCCAATCCCTAATCAGCTTGGTTGCACTTCTCTGCACTCTATACTCTCCACATCTTTTGATATTGTGGCAATCAAAATTGGATGCAATATTCTGAGTATACTCTTTTTAAAATTTAAAACAAAAGAAAATGGGGAAATGGGACATTTAGTTTTGATGAAGATGTGAAAAGTTAGGGTATATATACCTGATCAAATAAACACTTCCAACCTGTAAGCTCTTCATGTGAAAGAATTCCAATTCCTCTTTCTATCTGTAATGGGAAATGTCCTTTTGGCTACAGTAAGGTAAAAATAGAAGGGACATTATCCTGCTGCTATGACTGTAGACAGTGTCCAGAAGGGAAGAAAACTTACCAAATGGGTAAGGAAAGGAATATATTGAATATATGGATGATTTAATAATATAAATGGGGTTGAATTTTTAATCGGTATTATGGTGACTGAAAATCTTGAGCTATCTAATCCTTAATAAATAACTGTAAAATGGATGGAATTTTTTTGTAGTGTAATAAATGTTTATTTCTTGAGCTACATACTAAAAAGTGAAAATTCCATTAGATTGCTATTTATTGTTTTTTTATAAATGGCAGAAGAAAAATAAAGAAAAAAGAACAAAAAAGAACAAAAAATAAAAATAGCAGTTGTTTGTAAAAGTAGATTAGTATTTGATTTTAACTTCCATTTGTTGATTTATTCCATACTAAATTACAAAGATAGAAACTAAATGGCAAAATAGGATAACCGACAGTGCACTTCAATTAAATATCATATTGTGTCATGTCAAGACAGACCATTTTCTATCATATAACGTGATGTAGTAGGATCCCCTCTAAGATATGATCTCCAGGACATTTGACTTTCTGGTCTTTTAAGAGCCTTCCAGAAGGATGACTGGATTGGGGCCAGCCACATCTTGAGAGCAAGAAAGATCTTCAAGATAAGGCCAGGTCAGAAAGTGCTTTCCTACTAGGTCCCACTTAACAAAATGCTCAGGCTTATGGGATATGGGATCAGTAAATCCTTCTAAAGCTTAAGTAATTGTTACCGTACCATTTTATAAAGTAGATCCTGTATTTAACAAAGGAGAGAACACTATGACCTCAACAGACATGTTTCTTTTTCTTTCTAATTGTATTTTGCTTTCTTCTTCATGGATATAACCTCCCACTGGACCATTTTCTACTTTGTGTATTAGTTTCAAAGGTTAATAACAGTGTTGCAGTGAGTACTGAGAAGTGGAAAACATGCTTCCTTCTGATATTCTTCAAAGACAGTACTTTTGGAAAAAATAATAGTATTGATTACTAATTAAGTATAGTCAGTGACCCTTCTACTCTATCTCTCAACGGAATTTCAGTAGACACTGACAAAATTATGACCCTAAAATTACGACATTACATAGCATTCACATCTGCAGAGAAATATAAAGAACTGCCTGCATGGAGAAAAAGAAGGATTTGTGTTTGATCTGTGATACATCCTTGTCTTAATTCCAGATAACCTTCATTGTACTATCTTTGGTAACGTAAATGAGTGCCCACCCCATAGCTTTGGTTGAATGGTAACATAGCAGTTGCTCTTTAATGTCTCTAATGACTATATATTACACTGAGTTGATTATGATCAGGACCGTAGTTTTATCTTTTTTTCCTACCCTGTTAATTTCTCCTACTTACAATTGCAAGCTCAGTAGTCCTCTTCCAGTCATTCACAAGTATTATCAGTCTGGAGACTTAAACATTGCTGCAATTATTTATCAAGTCTTCTTTCTTTCAAATGAGATCACTTTCCAAAGCCTTCCTTCTCATGAAGTACTTGATCGGTACATGTAAGTATCCCCCTGTTACTACTCCTGCAGCTCCTCTTCTTATTTTCCTATTTCTACCTATACTGTATTATCTATGTTCCATTATTTTGTTGAAACATTTCAGTTGCTAATCCAGTGTCCATGGTTAGCCATTTTTAATTCCATAACTGGGAGAAAATCAGCGTGTTCAATCACTGGAGGTTAAATTGAGACAAATCAACTTTCTAGGAAACGAAAAAGGTTGAAAAATTCAAAACTTGGAGATCTCCTCAGTATAATCCCAAACTTCTTCACATTTCATCTCAACCAAAAATTAAAACAATAAGCACTTTGATGTGTTTGAGAAATGTTTCTAGTTTTTACAATTCTATGGTGGAAAAATGGAACTGACTTCCTGCTCTTAGAAAAAATTGGGCAAAATATAGACAAAACTGAAATCAAATACTACCTTAGCATCCAAATTCATTCTGGAAGAGATATTTTATCATGAATTTAAAATCTTAAGTACAGAAGAAGAATCTTAAATAGAGAAGAAAGCAGGGTACAAATGCTTTCTCGGTTCGATTTTAGCTTACTGCTCCACCGTATCTAGGATTCTCTATCATATAATCAAATTATGGTTTTCCAGATATTTGTTTTTGGGTGTAAGTATATATGTATGCATGTGCAAACAGACATATATGCACACACTAAGTATGTATGTGTTGTGTACATGTGTCTGTATGACAGACAGTAGATATCTTCAGACAGTAGATATTTTAAATATGTGTCTGTTTATGTATACACACACACACACATATATTTAAAATATTTACTGTCCGAATCTAAAGCAGAAGTATGTTCATTCAGTTTATAATTCTCACTGAAGGTTCCTCACCCAAAATTTCCAATACACTTTGGCTCTGGCATTTGCTGTAAAGGACATCAATGGAAATTCTGGGATTTTGTCCAATGTTAGCCTCGGTTTCCACATCGCTACCAACTATCCTGAGGATTACACAACTTATCTTTTAGCAATGGAATTTCTATCTACAAAGGATAGATTTATCCCAAATTACAAATGTAATGACCAGAGAAATGTGGTGGCCATCATTGGAGGACCCCAAACTAAAACCTGTCTCAATATGGCAACCACTCTGTGCAACTATAAATTTCCCCAGGTGAGTAAAATATGGAGCAACATGGAAAGTCCACAAGTGTATTATTTTCAAATATTGAGTCCTGATAATCACTCCTATGAAAAGGATTCTGGAAGCAAACAATATGCGTTCTTTAATGATGAGGAAGTTAGTAGATATGAAGATTATGAAGAAAGTATTCTACCTTTTGCTTGATGAGCAGTACTTAATTTGCAGACATTATTTCGTAAAAAATTCATTTTTTGGATCTTGCCTGGAACACCCACTCAGGCCCAGTTGGTATATAAAGATATATGCATAAGTCCTTTATTTTTTTTTCTAAAAAACTCTGGTTCTTCTGTCTTTTCCCCAATTAGATCACATTTGGATCACCACCCTTGACATATAATGACAATTCAGCACTTTTTGTAAAATGGATGTTCCCTGTAGAGATCCACCAATTTAAGGGAATCCTGTACTTACTGTTGCATTTTGGATGGATCTGGGTTGGAATGATTTCTCAGTTTGAGGAATATAGAGAGAGGTTCATTCAAAAGAGTCTTTCCATGTTTTTAGAGAGAGGAATCTGCTTTGACTTTACAGAATGTCTTCCCCAAATGATGTACGGTAATGAAGCTGCTGAAATGGTGGAGGAAGCAGATAAATTATATAGAATAATCATGAGGAGTACAGTCATTGCTGTGATCTTTAATGCTGAAAGTTCAAACATAGGGCCATTGAGGATGATGCTCTCTGTTTTAGATTCTGATGATATTCCAAAGGAGAGAAAAGCCAAAGTTTGGATCATGCCAGCTCAAATGGAATTCACCTCTATTCTAATGCAAAGACCATTGCCCATTGATTTCCTCCATGGTGCAATTTCCTTTGCACTTCATTCAAAAGAGCTAATAGGATTCGAACAATTTATGCAGACAAAAAGCCCAATTTTTGAAAAAGAAAATGGGTTTATTAGGGATTTCTGGAAAGATGTATTTGAATGCTCATTTTCTAGTGATATTTCAGATGAGAATGCTGAAAGGATCTGCACTGGGGAAGAGAAGCTGGACACTCTTCCTAATTCTGTCTTTGAGACCACCATCGGTGGACTTAGTTACAGCATCTACAATGCAGTCTATGCTGTGGCACATGCACTGAGGGCCTTTCATGCCTCCAAATTCAAAGATGGTCAAAAATTTGATCCGAGGAGGCAGAAGCATTTCATTCAATCAACGTGGCAGGTAACATTTGCTAATGTAAAATAAAGGATGATCAGGTGTAAAAGTACTGGCTTTAAAGGACTGTGTAGTAGACTGCACATAGATGATATGGTATCCCTCCCCCTCTGTTTAGAGAGAGCTGATCAATTTTGACATAGGGTGTACTTTCTCATGTTGTGCCATGTTTTATGAAGGAGTTTTTTTGTTTCCCCAATGAAGAAATCTCCACATATTTCATTGCATTGTACTGCGTATACCATATCGCTTAGTTTGTAATCTGGATTTTTTTTTTCATTTCCTTCTTGTTTGGACAGTTAATAAATGAAAGAATATTTATTTATTTGTATTTCATATTTTTTATGAAATACCTCCCCTCATGGTCCATCCTTTTACAAATAATTGGCTTTGTTATATGAACAAAAGATTTTTTTAAAAAAAACTATTATTATTTTTCAAATATAATCTGAATGATCTGAATAACAAAGATCTTGCATGCAAAATTGGATGAAGTTTGAAAATAAAATGAAGATATTGAAAAAGTTTAAATATATAATGTTGTATATTCATGAACTGGGATAGAGCTTGGTAACAAGATCAGCCAATGAATAAGCATGGTAACTAAATCAGCCAATGGGGACAGTTTGGAAACTGAAACTAGAAATAGCCTAGGATGGAAACTGAAACTAGAAGTAGCCTAGGCATGGCTCTATGTTAAGCTGTGCAACTCTGAAGCCACTGAGTTCTGAGTCTGTCTATTGAAATGAACTGCTTCTCTCTTCTGCTTGCCTGCTCAACTAAAGTAAAAGAGATACTAATTTGCTTGTCTGCTGAAGTGACTTGCAATATGTTTCTGTCTGAGTTTGCTGCATGTTGGAAAAATCTACAACTGGTTTAAAAAACCTACTTATATTTATAAATAAACAAAGCCATCTGTGTTTATTTTTCTGGAGTTGAATTAATTCAGCAAAACTCTGAATGTGTACTTTATGTATGAAATAATATGTAAAGGATCTTATTTAATCTACAACCTGTATATTTAACAGTTTCAAATGTAAAAACTTTGTCAATCAATAGCATGAAGAAAATTTCAAATTTAAATGGATCTCATTTTTTTTTCAATAAAAAACAGTGTATATTGATGAAAACATGGCATTCCATTGACTGTAAGCAAAACAGAAGGAACTGAGATTTCTCCATATGATCTCAAGGAAACCAGTTAATATTTATATTACTTTGATTTTTTATTCAGCTCCACCATTTTTTGCAGCAAGTCTCTTTTAACAACAGTGCTGGAGAACAGGTTTCTTTTGGCCCCAGTGGAGAATTTGAAACTGGGTTTGATGTTTTCAATTGGGTCACATTTCCAAACAAGTCCTTTCTAAGAGTCCAAATTGGAAGCATTGATCCCATGGCTCCCCCAGACAAGTTCCACACCATTTCTACCATGGATGTTGCTTGGCCCCTTGTATTTAACCAGGTGTGTCTCGTTTTTCAGTTTTTAAGAAATCAAGTATTCATTCATCCACAGAAATAAATGATTAAATGACTATCACTAGAACAACCTTTGGATTTAGCAGCCTCAGTATTTTTTATATGTGATGTGAACATAAAATGCTGAAATATAAACGAGTGACTTAAAATTGAAATGCCCATAACCTTTGATTATGGAAAATCATTTATGCAAAATCATTTATGCAAAATCATTTCAGTAATAGTAGTACTGGATTTTGTGATTAGTCAGTTGAGCATATCAATGCATGAGCATTGATTTCAGAGCAATGAAATTGAGATAAGCTAAGACAAAGCAATCAGATAAATTGGTATATGATAAAATAGAATGCAAATATATATTAAAAATGAATATTTCAGATCAAAAACAGCAGGTGCTTGTTTCTCAAACTCAGCAAATTTATGAGGTGTGGACTTCAATTCCAAACTTCAACATCCTGGTTGGGGAATTCTGGCAGTTGAAGTTCACACCCCTTTTACTTGCTGAAGATTGAGGAACAAATTAATTGAATTGAATTGAATTTTAATGAATTTGAAACAAAAGAAAATGGTGAAATTGGACACTAAGGATTGATGTGGATGGGAAGTGTTTGGTATGTATAATTGATGAAATGGACACTCCCAACACATACATGCTTCATATGAAAGAAATCTCATTTTATTTATGACAGACAATGCCTCTTTCCATCTGTAATGAGAAATGTCCTTCTGGCTCCAGCAAGGTAAAAATTTAAGGGAGATTATCCTGCTGCTATGACTGTAGACGGTGTCCAGATGGGAAGATAGCTGACCAAATGGTAAGCAAAGGAATATGTTGAATATATGGATAATTTAATAAATATAAATTTATTAAATATAAGTATTATGGTGTCTGAAAATCTTATCTGATAGGTTGTATACTTTAGTGCATTTTGTATATTATTTTCAAAAAATAATATGAAGTCACGATATCTTAGTAAATAAAGTATGCTAATAATTCTTCATGCTTAAACCTATCATGGTTCTGTGAAACAGTTTTATTCATTCTTTTTCCCCAGACTTAGATGACTGTTTCCTATGTCCAGAGGATCAATATCCAAACAAGGGTCAAGATAATTGCCTTCAAAAAACTGTAAATTACTTAACTTTCCAAGAGCTGTTGGGTATTTCTTTGGTAATGATTGCAGTCTCCTTTTCTGTCATCTCAGCTGCGGTCCTGGGAATCTTCATTAAACACCAGGACACTCCCATTGTCAAAGCCAATAACAGGAACCTCACCTACACACTTCTTATTTCTCTCCTGCTCTCCTTTCTATGCACTCTGCTCTTCATTGGGCAACCTGATCGAGTAAAATGTCTCTTGTGACAAACTACGTTTGGCATCACTTTCTCTATAGCTCTTTCTTGTATTTTGGGTAAAACAACCATAGTAGTTCTTGCTTTCATGGCCACAAAGCCAGGCTCCAAAATGAGGAAGTGGGTGGGGAGAAGGATGGCCCACACTATTGTCCTATCTGTCTTCACAGTTCAGTTCACCATCTGTGTAGTGTGGTTGGCAATGTCTCCCCCATTTCCAGATTCAGACATGCACTCCATGGTTGAAGAAATTGTCTTGGAATGTAAAGAAGGTTCAACCACAATGTTTTATTCTGTCCTTGGCTTTATGGGGCTCTTGACCGCTGTCACTTTCACAGTGGCCTTCTTCACTAGGAATTTACCTGACAGCTTCAACGAAGCCAAATTCATCACCTTCAGCATGTTGGTCTTTTGCAGTGTCTGGGTGTCATTTGTTCCCACCTATTTGAGCACCAAGGGAAAATATGTGGTTGCTGTGGAGATCTTCTCCATTTTGGCTTCAGCAGCTGGATTGCTGGGCTGCATTTTTTCTCCCAAGTGCTATATCATTATTCTGAGAACTGATTTGAATAAGAAGGAGCAATTAATAAAAAAATAAAACTGATATTTATATCTTGAATCAAGATAAATTGGTTATTTTTGACTGATTGACTTCCGGTTGTCGGCTTTGCTAACAGCAGGGATTCGCCTTCTCTGCGATTCCTGCTGTGCTAGCTGCCTTGGTGCCTCCAATCCTGATGGATTTGGAGGCTAAGGCTGCCCTGTTGGGGCAGCTGAAGAGAGGGGGGATCCGGACGGGGGTGAGGGGCATCGCAACCCCCCCCCAGCTGGCAATAACCCCCTTTTCTCAAGACGGTTCCAGCGGTGGTCTTTTTATGGCCACCATAAAGAAGCCGGCAATTGGATAAAGAATGCGCAGGAGGGAGAAGGAGTTTTCTTCTTTTTTTTTTTAAAGAAAGTTTTTTCTTGGTTGAACTGGGACCTTAAGGATATATTTAACACCTGGGAAAGTAATGACTTGGAAGCTATTGTTCCCGATTGATGTTTTCAGCTGCAAAGAAAAGTGACGAAAAGGGGAAGTTACTCTCTCTTCCTTATGGAATTAACAAATGGACAAGGGAAACCAGCCTTTTGGTAGAAGGTAAAACCTAACTCCTTTGTTATAAGTGGGAAGCGAGAGGCTTGGGAAAACAAATTTTTACTCTAAAACTTTGCTGGAGGAGATGCCTTGAAGATAAAGAGAATTTTCTTTCCCTAATTTGACTTCACCCTAGAAGAGAAACTGTAAAAAGAAGAACTCTGCCTGGACTGTTTGATGACTGTGGGACTGTGGGACGTTTGGGAACTGTTTTAAGCCTTGAAATAACTGATTGGTTTAAGAAGAGGATACAGAAAGAGAAGAAAAAACTTTAAAATGGCTCTATCTCTTGATGAACTAAAAAAACAATATCTAAAAACAAAGAAAGAAGGCAAAGATGTTATGGGAGAAGCCCTTTGTTTCCTAGATATGGCGCTTGCTATGTGTCAGCAAATTAAACAACAGCTGGAAGAAATCGAGGAAGAAGAAGCCATTTTTAATGAACTAAACGGTGTGACTAAGAAAGAAAGGAGAAAGAGAGGAGCGAAAAGGAAGGACTTAAGAAATAAAAAAATATTTATGAAAGAGAAAAAAATGATGCAAAAACAACAGAATGCTAGAAAGCAAAAGGAAAGAGGAATGCAGAAAGGGGAAATTAAGAAGGCAGAGGTTTTGAGATGAGGCGGTAAAAAGTTTGGGCGGGCTAAGAAGGAAAGGGAAAAGTGGGGGGAAAGTTACAAAGATATAAGACAAGATGGAGAAAAGAAAATTTTTTTTCAGGGATAATGGGTAATATATGGGGTTTTTTTTTTTTAAAAAAAGGGGGGGATTCTGCAAAGTACACATGAGTATTGTAATAGTGGTATTTGTATTATAAGTAGATAACCAGAACTTTTTAAGATCTAATAAAAGGCTAAAATATCAAGGTATAACTTTAAAAGGTTTAATAATGAATGATAATAAGTTTTAATAAAATACTAAAGGGAATGTTTAAAATATTAGTTTGAATATAGAGTTTAATGGATTAATGTGTTGATTGTTATGGATTTATTATTGTAGTATTGGTTTTTGAAATAGTAGAATGTACTAAGCAGAATCTGATTGGGATTTAGGTGTTATTTTAAATTTTAACTTAGGGGAATGATAGAAAGGCATCATACTCTGATTAGTGATTCCAGGGGAAACTATTCTTTCTTAAATTGGAAATGAGACAGATGTAAATGGAGAAATGGACAAAAGATATAAAAATATTTTTTTTAAAAAAAGCAAGATTAAATATATAAAACAGAATTAAGATGAGGCAAAAGTGGAGAGGAGTTATATAATAGATATAGAATGGTAAATAAGATGGGTAATGGTATATAAGAAAAGCATGAATACAACTGAGTCCATACAAAAAGAGGTAATCTGGGGCCAAGTTACTTTCTAGAAGAAAGTTTTATGTTTTTTATGTCTGTGTTTTATGTGTGTGTGTTTAATTAAAAATTAAATAATAAAATCTCAGAAGAAGACTAGATGAGAATAATTATAAACAAGCCAGAGGGAAATATAAAGTTGATGACTGGATAGCAGATAAATCAGAAAGGAAATATGATTGAATAATGATTAAAGAGAAACAATGTGGAATTTGGTAAAGGGAATTTACGTGTTTACATGGAAATGGGATAAATTATAAGTATGTGATATAAAGCAATATGTTACCTGCCTTGTAAAGATCTACAATGGAAAGAGGTTTTATGTTTTTAATGTTTAATGATGTTTTGTCTTGTTTGTTTGTTTGTAAAATCAATAAAACTTGTTTAAAAAAAAAGATAAATTGGTTATTTTCCATATAATATAAAGGGTTTGGGTTTTGGGGGGTGCTTTGGGGATTCTGCGTTATTCCCTCATATCAGCATATCAATGTGACATATAAGACAATACCTTGATATATAGGGACACAGATATATGTCCCTATTACACTCACTCTGTGAAACTATGACAGATAATTTAGCATGTCACTCTTGCTTTGCATGAAGATTCCCATGAAAATAAGACAAACCAGGAAGTTAGACAGTACTGGAAAAATAAACATACAGAGAACCTGTGTGACTGCAAACTCTCATTTAACATTCAGACATTTTTCTCTTCTATAACAACTTTTTCATAATTTTCAGGATGTGTAGATAGATATTGAGGTAGAGCCACACAAGAAGGCGACTTTCAAAGCATTAGCTGTGATTATATTTCCAAGTTAACTTTAGGACCTAGAGAGTTTCCATGAATCTTTTCTTTTTGAAGTGTTAGATCATTATTCTGAGCTCCAATAAGAATAAATGGGAATAGCTAATCAAGAAGATAATTGTGTTTAAAAATTGGTTTTTAATATTACAATGTTCAGTTTTCTCATACTTATTGAATTTGTGTCCTGGAACCCATAAGCCTCATAATATATTTGATTAAAAAAAATCTTGCCAACCATCCTAATATTCTTCAGAAGTATGTTTTTTTAAAAAACAAGAGGAAAATACCCACTAATTACTACTGTTCCAAATCTGGATGGTTGAGACCCAGATGTTGGTGTTATGAATAAGATGGTTGTCCAGAAATTGGGAAACAATCAACACTAGTCCCCCTTGAAGCATGAGAGCATCCACAGTTATGTTGTTGTAGGAATTGAATAAAGAGTTTGGAAGAAGATTGTGATGGAGAATTACTTCTTAGATTCCCTCATGTAACTGCCCTTATTTAGGATTAATGCCCTATCTTTACCATCTTATATCAATTGTGATATCACTCTCATACAGAATCCTTCGGTCACATATCATTCTATCATTCATAATATAAATTTTAAAACAAAATTTGAAATATCTCATATAAAATGATGGAATAAATAGTTTAGTCATGGATGATTAATAACTGATAAATATATAAGCATAGGTTAGTTTGACGATGTGAAAATTGATATAAACTGGGAGTAATGACTACAAAAGGATAATACAAAAGATTTGTAACCAACTGACACATTGAATGTATATAAAATGGAAGATGATTTTATGTTTTTATGTTTTGTTTGTATATGTTTCTCTTAAAAAAATAAAAACTTTTAAACAAAAAAAAGTTGGAGCTTCTTTTTTGGAAGAGCTTCATTTTTTTGAAGAACTTCATTTTTTGAAATGGGGTGGAAATGAGACTTTGCATTATAAGCAAAATCCTCACTTCTACCCCATCCAAGAGAAAGGATAATGCCATATCCTCATTTCTACCCCATTTCAAAATAATGACAATGCAAAATTCATTCCAGAACACACACCAATCCCTCACTAACTTCATTTCCAGCTCTCTTCTCCTCCATGCAGGGCAACAAAAGATGACTATGTGACTACCAGTTCAATCAGACTTCTAACGTCTCGGGCAGGGATGGGATCTGACTGGTATAACTACCGGTTCTTTCTATTAGTGTCACGCCGAGTTGCAGAAGTGCATTTTACAACCTGCTGAGCTGCCTGGACTGTTGAGCAGTGCTGCATGCAAGTGCGCAGCAGTTGGAAAAGCCCTTTCTTGCTTTTTCAGCTGCAGCTCTGTCGCGTAAAGCAGCTGAGTTGAAAAGGCAGGAAATAAAGGTCAGGTAATGGATTATTATCCTGTAATCTGCAACTCTTACACTGCAAAAAAATATGGACCACACAACTTGATCAGGTCAAAGCAATAGATGCAATTTGCATAGACTTCTGTAAAGCCTTTGATTCAGTGGTACACGCCAAACTACTCCTAAAAATAAAATCTTGTGGAATGTATTGTCTGGACACCTGCATAACTGGATAGAAGCATTCCTGTCAAACAGACAACAAATGGTCAAAATTGGGAGCATCCTATCAAATTCTGTACCTGTCAACAGTGGAGTCCCCCAAGGCAGTGTTCTAGGACCAACTCTCTTCATACTCTACATAAAATGACCTCTGTGATCATATAAGAGCAACTGCTTTCTCTTCACTGATGATGTAAAGCTATTCAACACCACAGACAATACTGCTACCCTTCAAAAAGACCTCGACTATGTATCAGAATGGTCAATCAAATGGCAACTTCAAATCTCAACAAATAAACGCTCTGTCTTACATATTGGCAAAAAAAAAAAAAATACAAGCTGAATAGTCAAGACCTTGTTGATGATCCAAGATCTGTCAAGGACCTTGGAGTTCTCATCTCTAATGTTCTAAGTGCTAGAGCACACTGTAACTACATAGCCAAAAAGGCATTAAGAGTTGTTAACCTAATCCTACATAGCTTTTTCTCTGGAAATATCACATTACTAACGAGAGCATACAAAACATTTGCTAGACCAATACTTAAATACAGCTCATCAGTCTGGAACCCACATTACGTATCTGATATTAGCACAGATGAGAAAGTCCAGAAATATTTCACAAGAAGAGTTCTCCACTCTTCTACTCATTGCAGAATACCTTATGCCATCGGACTTCAAATTCTAGACCTAGAAAATCTAGAACTATGCCACCTTTGGTCCGATCTAAGTATAGTATATAAAATCATTCATTGCAATGTCCTACCAGTCAATGAATACTTCAGCTTCAACCATAACAATACAAGAGCACACAATAGATACAAACTCAAGGTAAATCGCACCAAACTTGATTGCAAGAAATACGACTTCAGCAACAGAGTGGTCAATGTCTGGAATGCTCTACCTAACTCTGTGGTTTCTTCCCCAAACCCAAAAACTTTAACCTTAGACTGTCTACTATTGACCTCACCCCTTTCCTAAGAGGTCTGTAGGGGGTGTACATAAGCATACCAATGTGCCTACCGTCCCTGTCCTATTGTTTCTTTTATTTTTCTTAAATGTACCCATTTCATGTATTCATAACGATGTATATACTTATACCTATTATCTTGTAAGCAATTGACAAATCAAAATAAATAAATAAAATAAAATTGATAGACCATGGCAAAATGAATGGAAGTATTTTGAAACATAATAAATGTTTCTATCTTGAGCTGAAGACTCAACATAAAGCCTCAAAAGAGAGAAGCACTGTTGTTTTTAATATTACAAGGGTTATTTCCCATTAAAAAAATCCACAGTCCTTTGTTTCATTAGCAGAAAAGTATGACTAATCAAAGCTGTAACACTGTTCTAAAAATAGTCTACATGGACAAATGCTCTCTAAATTTTCTTCCCTTGCATGTCACTATGGAATGAAGAAGATTGTGGTGAGCAATGGAACTGGATTATTATATTTTACAGAAAACAAAGCCCAAATGACAAATTACTTCTAAGAATGTCATAAGAGTAGAACTATGTATATCCCTCCCTCCATTCATTTTAAATAGGAACATTATTGTATTCTAGTTAATATTGGAATATATATCTCACAATGAATTTGACAGTTTTGCAGATGAAGAGTCTTAAAAAGAGAGAAAAACTCTTTCTCCCTTCAATATTAGCCTATTCCTTTCTCATATCAGTGCTGCCAAATCCATACAATCTAGGGCTATAGTTTCTAGAGATCATATGCCAGATCCCAGAGTAAAAAATAAGATCCACATTTTCTGTATTTATACATATATGTAAAAATTAAAAATACCAACTGTATAATTCTGAAGCAAACATCACATTCACATAGTTTATAACTCTCACTTAAGGTTCCTCACTCATAATTACCAACACAATTTGGCTCTGGCATTTGCTATACAAGAGATCAATGAAAATTCTGGGATTTTACCCAATGTTACCCTGGGTTTCCACACCACTACTGACTATTTTGATGACATTACATCTTATCATTTAGCAATGGAATTTCTGTCTGCAAAAGATAAATTTATCCCCAACTACAAATGTAATGATGAGACCAATACAGTAGCTGTCATTGGAAGACCCCGTACTAAGACCTGTGTCAACATGGCAACCGCTCTGTGTAACTACAAGTTTGCTCAGGTGAGATCAAAACTGGAACAGGAAGGGAAATTCAACAGTTCTTTATTCCTCTCAAATGTTGAGTCCTCATGATAGGTCTCCTAAAACCTTAAGACAATCAGTCAGTTCATGATCTGCAATGGAAATTGCCACAGCTGTTCGTAAACACGCTGTGAAACTTCCTGGTGACAATGTGTTAAACTGATAAGAAAGGCTTTTTATGCCCTTTCTACAAAAGAAAAAGGTTGGTTTGTGCCAAGACTTGGAGACTGTCTCCAAAAAAAGACAGCAAGAGTGACAATTAAGAAACATACACATCATAGACTTCTCTTTGGAACATTTCTTTTTTGACTGTATTCTTTTTTCCTCATTTAGATAACATATGGATCAGCTCCACTGATGAATAAGGAAACAGCAGCACATTTTGTCAAATGGATGTTTCCAGATGAGATCCACCAGCTTAAAGGAATACTACATTTACTATTACATTTCGGATGGATCTGGATTGGGTTGATTTCTCTGTATGAGGAAGATAGAAAGTGCTTCATTCAAAAGAGTCTTTTCATGTACTCAGAGAAGAAAAATATAATGTTTTTCCACACACGTAGATGTCTGTTTTCCATGCTCACAAGTTCATTATCCAAAGATCTGGAAAATTGCCTTCAAAAAACAATAACTTACTTGACTTATCAAAAGCCTTTGGGGATTTCTTTGAAAGTCATAGCTATCTCTTTATCTTTTATCTCAGCTTTAATATTAGGAATTTTCATTAAGCACTGGACAGTCCCATCATCAAAGCCAACAACCGTAACCTCACTTATACTCTTCTCATCAGTTTTAGTACTGGGGATCTTCATTACACACCAAGACACTCCAATTGTTAAAGCCAATAATGGGAACCTCACTTATAGCCTTCTCATCACTCTCTTCCTCTCCTTCCTTTGCACTTTTCTCTTTATTGGGCAACCTGGTCAAATAAAATGTCTCACGCGACAAACTGCTTTTGGCATTATCTTCTCTGAAGCTCTTTCTTGTATATTGGGAAAAACAGCAATTGTTTTTCTGCTTTAATGGCCACTAAGCCAGGTTGAATAATGAGGAAATGGGTGGGGGCAGGGGTGGGATTCAAATTTTTTAACAACTCTTTCTTTGGCCATGGCTTCGGTGGTGGGTGTGGCTTGGTGGTCACGTGACTGGGTGGACATGGCTCAGCGGTCATGTTATTGGATGGGTGTGGCCAACTCAATATCACTCACATCAAGACATGCATCTCTCCACCTGGCCTCTCATGACTGTGGGGATGTTGCAACAATCGTAAGTGTGAAAAATGGTCAGAAGTCACTTTTTTCAGTACCATTATAACTTTGAATGGTCACTCTACATAAGCAAAGTACCAGCAAATAAGGGGGAAAAAATCTAGAGACAGGAAGTGTAGTCCTGCCAAGAAAGTAATAAGGGTTAACGGAAAGGCAGTTTCTGTAAGCAACACCAGAATGTTTTCTTCCTGCCTTCCTTATGGGATTAGGCCAGTAATTTCTTCTAACAACCAGTTCTCTGAACTGCTTAGAATGTTAACAAACAGTTCTAGTGAATAGGTGCGAACTAGTAGAATCCCACCCCTGGGTGGGGGAAAGAATGCCTCTTTATATTGTCCTACCTTACTCCTTGATACAATTCACTATTTGTGTAGTGTAGTTAGCAAATTTCCCCCTTTCTCTGATTCTGACATGCATTCCATGGCTAAAGAAATTCTTCTGCAATCTAATGAAGGTTCAACTATTATGTTTTATACCGTCCTTGGTTTTATGGCATTGCTGACTGCTGTCAGCTTCACAGTGGCCTTCCTAGCTAGGAATTTACCTGACAGCCTCAATGAAGCCAAATTTATCACCTTCAGCATGTTGGTCTTTTGCAGTGTTTGGGTGTCATTTGCTCCTACCTATCTGAGCATCAAAGGAAAATACATAGTGGCTATGGAGATCTTCTCAATTTTTGCTTCAGCAGCTGGATTACTGGTTTGCATCTTTCCCCCCAAATGCTATATTATTATACCGAGGCCTGCTTTGAATACAAAAAAATAACTAGCAATGTGAATCAAGGCCTTGACTAGAATTGGGAAATATGAGCTCTAATCCTCCAGTAAGCTTTAGACCTCATCTAGTATGTTGTTGTAGGAATTGAGATATGTTTGAATAAGATGGTGTTGGAGAATTGCTTCTCACCATCCCTGATGTAATTCATCTTATTCATGATGACAAGTGCCCCATCCATAGGCTCATAGACATTAACAACATCTATAGACTATGCAAAAAAAGATAATCAACCAACCCAAAGATAAACCCCAGCACTTCTCCACTAGTAATCAGCACTCAGATCAGCATAGATTAACTTCAAGGTCAACTTCGGACCAAAAATGAAGTAAGCAATACCCCAATCAAGAAATTGCCAAAGAGCCACCAGTAAACAGCTCACCAAAGACTGCCCCACAAACAACACTCCTTACTAGTCCTGATTATATTACCTAGTTAGGGTAATAAAATATTTGCATGAAAACAAGCAAGTTCAGAGAGCACCAAGGACCCTTTGTTTCAACCTTGAACTACAAATATTCTCCTTTTATAATATAATCCATATAGAATAAAAAATTAAAGTGGAATAAAAAGGTGCAAGAGATTACAATCTAATTAATTATGATATAACCAACTAGTAGGCTCCATTCTAATAAGAGATCCCCAGGCCAGTTATCAAAATCACTTTTTAATGGCCTTCCAGAACACCAACTGGATTAGAAAAAAAACTTTATTTCTGGTGAAATGTTTTTTATAGGATGGGCCTCAAGCAAAAAAGAATTTCCTTCCTCTGAAATCCCCAACACTCCTTTTTTAAAAATCCCTAAAGATTTGGCTTTGTCATTGGGCTTGCAGATCTCGGGAACCTGTGATATCTTGAGGTAGCTCCACTGCTGATCAAATCTTTTATTATTGGCTTTTTATAGCTGCTGGAATTAGATATGTCTAGTTTAATGAAAAGAGGGACAAGGATAACAGTTTTCCAACATCTAAGGAACTGCCACAAAGAAAAGGGGGGTCAACTTATTCTCACATTCACATAATAATGTTGAATTATTCAATGTTTGTTGACAAACATTATTCAGACACAATGTGATGGATATTTTGTCAAGGAGCACCATAGTTACACTGAGGGGTGGAGACAAGACCTCACTGAAACAATGAGTCCTGGCAGACACTACGTTGGGTATGGATCCTGTTCAGAGTTGACCAATGTTGACAAGGAAGGTCAAAACCTTGCACCTTTTGTGGAGAGTTAATTGTATCTGGGTATTCAGCAGTCCATTTGGCTTTCCACTGTGCGTTGTTGTCAAAGTTGTTAGACATCTGTTGAGCAAGAGAGGGCTTCCTGAATTTAAGCCTGCCAATTGATAGGTGAGGAAGATCAGCAAGCACAGAAAGAAGTGGGTTTCTTATAATTTTGTTGTATTCCTTCACTAAGGCTTCCTACCTTCATAGAGCTAGTGGTGCAATGTGGCTCAAGGCAGGGAGCCAGCAAGTAGGAGTTTTTATGCAACCACTTATGATCCTCAATGTATCATTTAGTCTAGCATTGATCTTGCTAGTGTGGGAGCTATTAAACCATAGGATTAAGTCACAGGATACTAAATAAGTCATAGGATACTAAATAAGCAATCAAATCATACCAGGAAACTAAATAAAACAATATAAATTGCGGCTTTGCTCCGCATTAGGAGGGCTTCTCATTGAGTCCAATGCATCAAGAAAGAGACCAAGCCGGTTCACTCTTGGATGAGCAGCCCTGAACACGCGCTCAGGGAAGCTCTTTTATTCAACACATATTGTTAAACATCACAAAAGAGAAGGTTCAGTCTACTTTACATGTTAAAAGAGTGGGGGGGTCTCAGTGGATACATTGTAGTGCCCAATCACAGTGCTTAAGGGATACAAAGTAACCAATCCGCACCGGCAGTCCAGCCAGTAGTCCAAGGTGGGCAGCATCCTTTTGTTCCTGATACCTGCTTTCAGCCTACATGAGGTCTTGCAGGTATCAAAACTCCTTTGCCTACGTGAGGCTTTGGCATATGCCCAGGCTATTAGATGTGGATTCGCTGCTGCATCTCCTCTGTTTTAGTTTTATGCAGAGGGATTTCTTCTGGTTCTTCGCTATAGCCCATACAGAAGCCCGTGTGCATGTTCTCATCGGGGTCCTCTGAGGGTATAACTTTGTACAGAGATTCCTTTTCCCAGAGGGCATTGACCTGTGCAATGGCACGTTTTTCTGCTAGCAGTGACAGACTACTGGAGATGGTGCGAACAAAGATTGGTAATATACATGAAAGAATGACACACCCAGCAGCAATAATACCTATGAGCGCTACTATAGCTTGTAATCCTGGCAGTTTTGGGAGCCAGGAGCCAAAGATATTTTTGAGGTCCATACCTCGCCATACTTGATCCGGATTGTAGGTTAATTGTCGCATCTCAGTAGTTAACTGCGCTACGACTTTGCCAACCTTGTCAATTTGAAGACAGCAATTTGTGAGATTAAACCTTCCACATACCCCCCCTTCCTTGGCTAATAAATAATCCAAAGCCAAGCGATTTTGGTAGACAGCTGTGCGTAATTTGTCTGTAGCAGTTGCAAGAGTGTTTAGAGCCTTATCTATTCATTGACCTGCTAAATCTAAGACAGCTTGCAAACGAATGATTCTATTAAGCATATATATGGGGGTCCTGTACCCATAAAACCCGTCTTGGGCCCAAGTAGCCATGCCATAGGTGCAGACGATTCTTTCTGAGGTCCAGGTGTCCCCTGTGTATTCTGATTGGCAGGGGAAGCCTGCAAAAGCATTGTCGGCTTCCCTTTTTTTGCGAGACAACATGTCATAAACAGGGATGCCTAGTTCCTGCTTCACTGAGATTGGAAGGAGGAAGAAGGAAGGTCTTATCCATCCCAATACACATGACCCTTGCCAATCTGCTGGGAGGGATGGGTAGGCTAGGTTGCCGCAGATCCAATACATGTCATTGGGTGCAGTCCAGTTCTGGGAGGATGAAGTGTCCCTGAGATAAGGGAGGAGGGTTGTGTTGAATTTTGTGGGTGTGGTAGTAGCATTATCAGGTGCTATCCAATTCCGGTAGGAGATGTCCCACGTACCTAAACAAAGGAGATGTCCTACCGGGATGGACCCGTTTCAGGAGAAGCAGTTTCTACCGATTAGATTGGTAGTAATTGTCCAGATAAGGGGGTCAGGGGCAGTTCTGGCTGTTATGTTTCCTATAGAAGACATGTTGTTGAACAGTGATGGCGAGGCTTCTAAGGCTTGCCATGGCCACTGTTCTCCTGTGGTGGTTCCCCCGCAGACAAAGCAATTGGTTATTGCAAGTTGTTTTGCAATATTTTCTGCCATGTCCATGAATAGGTTTTTTGCTCTTATGCTGGTATCAGGGGCTTTATCTAACTTTCTTAAATTATTATACACCGACCAGCCTAATGATGTTTCCTTACCCTCATATATCACTTCTGTTTTTATAGTAATGTAGGTGTTTGGGTCTGCACCTATGCCATCGATCCCTATACCATAGGTATCTGTTATGACTCCCCTTCAAAATTCAAACGAACAAAACAGAAAGCAGCCGTTTCACAATTAAATCAAATGGAAAGAAGTCTTACAAGATAACGGCTGGCAGAAACCACAGCATAAATCTTTACTCTGTCCAGCAAACCAGTCCTGGCAATAAATCCTCAGCCTCAGAGCTCTTTGCTGTAACGTCCTCACTCAAATAGTTATTTTGTTCCTGGCAAAATGTACCAGCCCAGCTGTGTCCTTTTATACTCATTAAGGCAATGTGCTAATTTACTGACTTGCTCTTCTCATTCGCTCCAGCTGATTTTGCCTTTTCGACCGTCTTCTATTTTTTACATTTAACCACAAATTTTCCAAGTTCTCATCTCCACTAGAAGACTCTCTCAAAACTTGCCTGTCAGCCATTCCCGGCTGCTGATCAGATAAAGAACCAGAGGAGGTCAAAGGTCCTGACAATTCTAATACATCAGGTCTGTCGTCCTTTGTCACGTCCATCTCCTCATCCTGGTTATCAGTCCAATCAGTAAGCCAGGCTGGCTCATATCGTTCTGCCATGACCTCTTCACTTGAACTCATATCAATCACAGGAACTGAATCCAAGCCCGGAGCCACAACAGGTATCCATGGCGGGGTGTTGTCTGGAGATAGTGATCTCTACCTTGTTGTCCTTGGTAGACCCTGATACTCGTTTAAAATGTGACAGATGATTGCAGCCTGAGTACCCTCCCCCAGTGTAATCACAGACACAAGGCCAACCCGAGCATTCAATGGAGCCCCTGCAAGGGATCCAATGATTAGGGTTTCCTATGGCCCAACTGATGGGCGTGGGACACAAATACTTATGATCATGAGCATATTTGGTTTTCCAATCATCTGACCCACAAGGATATCCCCCTGGTTTGGAACAAGCAATACAAACATCAAAAGTTAAGACAATTGGGTCAGTACCATCCTTAAGCACAGTAGTGTGACTTAGGTAGTAAAGTTTTCCCTCCCCTTCAGGATCGGCTCTGCCAGAGGCTTTTGGAAGTCCGGCCCACAAAGTAACATTGAGGCGAACAGCCGTCTTGGGGTTATAGCAAATAGTTTTTGAGTTCATTTTGCATAACTGATACATAGTCCCGTTATTCTGGCAAGTTTTCCCAGTAGAAAAGCATCTCTGTGGTTGCTGGGTATGGTAAATGAGAGTCAGTCGAGTGAAGCCTGCTTGTGTGGTTTTGGTCAAGCAGGGGGTGCAGTCATCTGGTTTGGTGGGTTTTTGTGATCTTTTAATCCTATGCAGCAAAGGGGGGTTCTGAATATGAGTGTCAGGCTGATTCATGAATTGTCTGTGATGATGATTAGGTGATCGAGGTCTGAGGATTGTCCAGGAGCTGTAGGTGTTGCATGTAGAATCATGGAGGCGTCGACCTGAACAATAGTAGGTGGTTGCAGTAGGATGGGATATGAAGAGTGTAGCTCGAGGGGGTTGTTCAAAGGTGTTGACCCGGAAAGAGGCATTGCTGGAGATGTAGGACCATGGCTGAGGAAGCGTTGACCATCTGAGATAAGGGGGAAAAATGTCCCAGGATGCAGTGCAGGTCAGCAGGAGGGGGGTGTCTGGTGTGAAGTATGTTACTCTGGATGGAATGGAAACTTTGGAGGCATGTGCAGCAAGGAGGAAGAGGAGGAGGTTCAGCGAAGCAGCAGGGCAGATCATGTTGATATGTCTGCAGCTGGTGGTTTTGCTACCTTGGGGTGGTATGGTCTGACGTGCCATCCAGGAACCCACAGGACATGATCTGGAAGCTGGATAGCTGCGTAGCCTCGACCCCAGGTGAGGAGATCAGCAGGACCCTTCCAAGCAGGGTCTGGCAGTTGGCAGTAGTATACCTGTGATTTGGGAGAATCAGGAGAGGGGGGGGCGAGGAAAAGTGTCGCTCCGCTGCTCTCGTAGCAGGGGTGCCAGAGAGATTGAGGAAATTAAGCGTATAAAGGCAAAGATTAAGGGTGTTTTGCATCACCGGGAGGCCAAGGGGTTTTTTCCCTTTGGTCAGATGTTGTTCTAGCACTGTCTTTAAAGTTAAATTGGCTCTCTCTGCCAGGGCTTGTCCCTGGCTGTTGTAAGGGATCCCAAATTTGTGGGTGACCTGCCACTTAGAGCAAAATTCTGACATAGCCGCACTAGTGTATGCAGGACCATTGTCTGTTTTTATTTCGTTTGGGCGTCCCAACGATGCAAAGGTGTGAATGCAGTGGTTAATGACATGTTTAGAAGCTTCTCCTCTCTGCGGGGTTGCCATTATGAACCCTGAATAAGTATCAATTGTGACATTCAGGTACTTCCAGGGGGCAAATGGAGGAAACTGAGTAACGTCCATTTGCCATGTTTCACAGGCTTTCAATCCACGGGGATTTACTCCTAAAGGGATGGAATTGGCTTGCTGACTGCAGGTGGGGCATTGCTGTCTGATGGCTGAGGCTTCTGCCATGGTAAGGTTACAATGTTTCATGAGGGCTTTGGCATTTTGATGAAAGTAAGAATGTCTTTCCCAGGGAGTTAGGGTGTGTGTGGTCATAATACCTGCAGCCGCTTGATCAGCCATATCATTGCCTTCCTGGAGAATTCCTGGGAAAGGCTGGTGGCTGCGAATGTGGGCTACAAAGAGATGGTGTTGTCGTTGTGCAACAAGCTGTTCCAGTGTAACAAAAAGAGAGAGAAGGTTCTTGTCAGTAGCGGGAGAGAGGTAAGAGTCGTGGATGGTAGAGACTATTTGGGTAACATACAGGCTGTCCAAGATCAAGTTGAGGGGTTCGCTGAAATTTTGGAGGACTAGTATGGTTGCAGCAAGCTCAGCGCTTTGTGGTGAAGTCTGCACAGGGGTGGTTTTGGTGTGCCATGCTCCATTCTTTTGCCAAGTGCATGCCCCTCGTTCCCTGCTGCCACCACCAAATATAGTCAGGGCACCGACCAAAGGTTGTTTGCTGATGGGAGAGGAGAAGGAGATGGGTATGGTTCGAATGATCTGAAAACGTGGGTCAGCGGGTGGGTGGCAGGAGACTAGCCCAGGCCAGTCGGATAAGGCCAACTGAAGCTCCTGGGACTTTTGGAATAGAGGTTCCCAAATTTGCAGCGAGAAGGGGATAAAAAGTGTGGAGACATCTATCCCCATGAGTGCTTTTGTGCGGCTCCTGTCCTTTACGATTAATTGAGCCAATTGAGCTGGTTTGGAAGTGATGGAGCATCAGGGTGTGTGGGAGAGATGGATCCACTCTAAGATGTGGAGCTTTGGGTCCTTTTGGGTCACTGCTGCGGTCATGAGCCTTGGGGTGGATAGAATGACCATATCTAGAGGAGTATTGGCAGCGGCCCTATCCACCCATATTCTACGTATGTTCTCTTCTGTATGGGTCAGTGCTTGAATCTGAGGTTGCTGCAAGGATATTTTGTCAGCGGGCCCTTTTCCTCAAGTAAGGGCTTCAAACAGCGGAGAAAAAGTGTCAGTGGTTAGTGACAGGAAAGGTCGGGCCCAATTAATGGTGCCCAGATATTGTTGAAGCTGAACCAGGGTAGGTTGAGGAGGCAGAGAGAGTGAGGGGAGTGAAGGAAGGCAGTAGTTGAGAGCATTTTATAGCCTAGATATGCATAGGGAGTCAGCACTTGTACCTTTTCAGGTGCTATGTGCAAGCCTCCCTTTGTGAGGATGGCTTTCAGGAAAGAGAACGAAGCAAACACTGTACCTGGGGGTCCAGGAGCAGCAACAAGGATGTCATCCATGTAATGATACACCAGAAATTGTGGATAGGCAGAATGATAGGGTAACAGGACCTTATTTACATAGTGCTGACACATGGTGGGGCTGTTGAGCATGCCCTGAGGTAGGATTTTCCATTGAAAGCAAGAGGAGGGAGAGGAGTTATTCAAGCGAGGCAGAGTAAAGGCGAACAAGGCGTGGTCAAGTTCATGCAGTGGGATAGAAAAAAAACAATCCTTTAGGTCAACAACCATGAGATCAAATTTTTCAGGGATGATATTGGGATTTGGCAGACCACATTGTAATGCCCCCATTGGTTTTATAATCATGTTCAAGGCCCTCAAATCCTGTAAGAGCCTCCATTTCCCTGATTTTTTCTTTACAACACAAATGGGAGTGTTGTATGGGCTGACAGATGGTTCAACGTGCCCTTTCACAATTTGGTCCTGGACAAGTGATTGCAAGGCTTCTAATTTGTCTATAGTGAGGGACCACTGATCCACCCAAACAGGCTCTGTGGTTTTTAGTTGCAGCCGCAGTGGGGTTTCAGTGGAGGATGCCATTAGTCTATGATGAGTTTTGCATTAAGTTGAGAAATGAGATCACGGCCCCACAGGTTAGTGTGTAGTGGAAGCACCAAGGGTTGGAGGTAGGCAGTGCGAGAGATGTCAGATGAACTCACCGGT